>CAUYLG010018357.1:0-113534 GCA_963573385.1 Cacajao melanocephalus
CGCTGTGCCTGGTAATATTAATAAACACGGAGACGCCACTGCCCACCCCTTGTCATTTCCGTGACCCCCAACCCTCCAGCCACCAAACAAAAAAAAAAAAAAAAAAAAAAAAAAAAGCAGCAGCTTTGGGGCTCCTTTAGGAAGTTAAAGCCTGCCATCTTGTGGCTATTCTGTGGAATTACACTAATATTTCATCAAATTTAAGAATCGCTTCTGTTGGAATTTACGAAAGGTATTTTTGGCATGCGCTCCCAAATGGCATCTGTATTTGGGCTGCGCTTATTCTCTGATAGGTACCAAATGCTCTAAAGCTTGAAAATGACCACGAGGGCATCTTTGACATCTTGCCTTTGGGAAGCAAGTGAGAAGGTAGATGCTGGGGTGAGAGCTCTTGTACTGTCAGGTTCTTCTAGAATTTGTAATGCTAAAAAGTAGGACCATCTGGGATACCAGTGACTGCAGTCACCTCCAGTTCTAGGCAAATGGGTAATTTCTTAAAGTGCCCTTCTGATGAGAAGAAAAACTTCAGTCTTGTTAGCTCAAGTGTCATTTGCGGATACACCTGGAGAGATCATAGCAGGTGGTGCAGTAGAGCACCCAATTCAAGAGGCTGATTCATCCATTGGGTGCTCAGCAAATGAAAATTAATGATGCCTGTTAGTGGTTGCGGAATTTTCCTTTAGCCTGGACAAATGGGAATGAAAAAAAAAAGAGCATCTTCAAGCATAATCCTCTGGCTTATGCATTTTAAGGTTAGAGAACACCTGGAAGATTTGTTTTTAAAAAAATGTTTGCCAGATTTTAATGATTTTTTTTCCACATTCTGCTCCTGCTTTCTACAGGTTATAAAAGTTGGAAAATGACAGGAGAAGGTGGTTGCTATGATATATGCAATCTATCTGGTGGTCAGAACATGGGAAAAAGAGGGGGAAGTTGGGCTTATCTAGATTTAAGCTCGCTTTAAAAGCAAGAACAAGTTTGAGGGAGCTGAATAATTTACATATTTTCAGACACAGCTGCACAATTCTTTTCAGTTTTCCTATCTGTGAGCTAGAAACGAAGGGAATGATCAAATTTGCCAACTGATTATCTTCATGGATGTTAATTCAGTGAGAAAATCTCTAAGGTTGTTAGTGTAGCAGGGTATGTATACTCTATTAAAAGGGGTACACCAACTTTTCATTAAATTCGATTAAATTCAATGGATTTTTCTTCTTCTTTTTTTAAGTACCATTTGATTCAATCAGGTTGAGAACAGAAAATCACCTAGAACTAAATGTTCCTTGTTTCTCAAAGAAGGCTTGAGTGGGCTACCTTGGTTATGCAAATGTCAGACGAGTAAGCCTCCTGGTCCCAGGAGAAAGGTGTAACAGGACATCCTGTGCTTTGAGTAGTTTAGAAAAGGTTGCCTCTTATCTTGTAGGAGGAATTGGTGGTACAGAGCAGCACAGAGGGCTGTTGTTGTTGCAGTTGTTTGGTCAGGTAAGATGAAAATTAATTAAATGCATTTTGGATTTAGTTGGTCGCTCTCGTTTTTCAAAACACTTGACCTACCTTGACTTTTGTGCCCAAACACTCCTTCTTGCCCTGCTTCTCTGGCTGCTCTTGCCTCATCTCCTTTGTAAGGTCATGCTTTCCTCTGACAATTCTGTTGACTGTCCTCAAGGCCTTGGTCCTGCTAAAGTATAATTTTCAAAAAGGTAAAATCAAGACTCTCACAGGAATACGAAAGGAACACATCAAAGGCTTTATGTAACTTATTAATTAGTGAAGAAACCGATACGTTAAAATCAAGTCAAAGGAAAACTTGAAGGCACGTATAAGTATACTTAGGAACGCAGAAACGAATTTGCTCATAGTTGCAAAATTGTTAATATCTCGTAGAAAAATAAAATGTAATGCTTGGGGTCAGGGTCATCTTTTTCACTCCAAGGTAAAAATAAATTGTATCTCTATGGGGACAAAATTAATTCACAGTGCTATGGACAACAATAATCTGCATTTCCATTAGTTTTCTACAAATTAACTTCTACCCCTAGAGAGTAGTAAAAGAGCCTAGCCAATAGGAAGACAATCTGTGGTGCCCAGCTTAAAAGAATCAAGTTACTCCTGGAGGGTCTGCTAGACAGAGCCCAGAACTCTCAGTAATCTCTGTTGCTCATTTCCAAGATTTTGACATTTTTTCCTGACAGACCTGGGCTGTCCAACCTTTCTATGCTCTTTCTGGGGTATTTCACCTAAGCCATAGCTTCAATTACCTCCAATAATAGCCGACTTTTAACTTTTTATTTTCTGCCTAGACCTCTAAATTCCAAATCCATACATCTGTATGCTTACCTGAGAACTCCTTTTAGAAGTTTTTGAGGCTAATAGAGAGGGTAATTTACATGTTAGAAGAAGAGGAGAGGTTTGAACTCAGCATTATCTTATTTCAGAACTGGAGCCAAAATCCTGCAACATCAACACGAGGTAGTTTTTGGAGATGTCCAAACTCATGGGGCTAGAACCTGTATAGTAGATCCCTCCTTCTTCTGTCTTATGGTGGGAGGGGTTATCCTCCCTAGAGGAGGAATAGATCTCACTGTTTTTCTAGCTGAGCTAAAGATAAGAGCCTGTGCTGCTGGCTGCCCATGGGGAGAGTTGCCCTTTCCTGTTGATGAGGCAGGAGTAGCTAATAACCTTTTTCTACAGTTGGGACTGTGGATTCTGATGTTTTGCCCTTGATCTGCCTCCTTTTTTAGTTCCTTTACAGGGAGAGACGCCTCCAGCCTGTGCTCTGAGTGGTAGTGGAGTAGAAGGTTGGGTTTTTCCAATGGGGATGCTTCTCAGGTCTCCCGAGGGTTATCCCTATTTTCTACCTCTGCCCTGCTGACTACTGTTTCTGCTATCCTGTCTCCCTAACTTGTCCTTCCTTCAATGTCCACACATTTAAGAAGAATAAAATCTCAAGCCCCATCAGTCCCTGACTGGTCTCACAAGTTTAGTAGCAATTTTGACCTGTTCAGGTGCTTATTTCTTCCTTGTTGTCTCCTTTTCTTCTCTTTCTGGCTTCTCAGGCCTAAACCCAGAGACTGTTTAATCAGCTGGTGATCAAATGAGAACAAATGTCAGAGAGGTGACGGCAGCCAATAAACAAACCCTTCCTCAATAGAGAAGAGCTTGCTGTTGGAAAAAGTCAATTTCTGCCAGGTGGAAAATGTGTGGGAAATATTATTGAGCAGGGGGAGCCCTGCTGCCTGCCAAATCTAACCACTTGCCTGGTGTTTCATTCTTTTCTCTGCCAGGGAGCTGCCATTTACGCAATCCCTGCATTGGCAAAGACCATCTCAGTGGGGACTTACTAACTTTATTGGGAGGGCAAGGGAGGTCATTAGGGTCCACACAGAAACCAGAGAAAACACATTTTCTTAAACATGGCATTCCCTAACATGTAAACAGTCTTAACATAATGTTTTAGATAATAAATTCTAATGCAAAGAGAACAAAACTGGAGGGTCACGGGATAGAACTGGGAGGGACACTTATTTCACCACTATTTGCTCGAGTTACCAGCCATATCACAGAAAGGGGCTCTGCATAGTGTTATCCAGGTGGCCTGCAGTATCCATCAATTGTGTGGCCTGCAGTATCCATGAATCAACTCAAGTCTCATGTCAGCTCCTGAAAGGCAATGGAAACGGGTGAGGAGGGGCAGCTTCTGCCCAAGTCATTCCTCCTTCCTGACTTCATGACCTGCCCAGGGCTATGCCCTTCTGCCCACTTTCCTGGGATGACTCCTAGTCAGGGCTGGCTCTCTGGTCCCAGGTACACTGTCAGCTTGCTGTTTCTGAGCACCTTCCTAGTCTTATGAGATTAAAGGCTCTTCTGCAGCCAGAGAATCCTACACACACCTCCTTTAAACTCCGGCCACTCTGAATAGCAAACAACAAAAAAAAGAAAAAAATCTGCCCATAACATCTTTTTGGAAATTCTTTTCCCTTTCTTTTCAATCAGAACTATGTGAAACTTTCTCGCTTATATGACATTGCTTATTGGTCCAGTACTTCAGATATCAATGCCTTAGAAACTAACTATAATTCTCAAGAATTTCTGATTCTCTGAGTTTGACTATTTTAGAAACTTCATGTAAGTGGAATCATGCAATCTTTATCCTTCTGTGACCAGCTTATTTCACTTACAATAATGTCCTCAAGGCTCATCAATGTTGTAGCATATGAAAGGATTTTATTATTTTTTATGGCTGAATAATATTCCATTGTAATATGGAATATTACATCTATGTAATATGGAATAACATTAATATTCCATACATGGACTATATAATATATACAATGTAACATATACATTATTTCACATGTTATATATTCCATAATATATAACACATTTTTCTTATCCATTCATACACTGGTAGAGATTTAGACCATTTCTACCTCTTGCCTATTGTGAATAATACTGCAGTGAACATGAGAGTTCAAATATCTCTTCATGATCCTGATTTCAATTCTTTTGGATAAATACCCAGAAGTGGAAATGCTAAATCATATGATAGTTATATTTTTTATTTTTTAAGGAACCTCTATACAGTTTACCATAGTGGTTGCACTGTTTTACATTACCACTAGCAATTCATAAGGGTTCTAATTTCTCCACATCCTCAACAACACTTGTTAATTTCTGGTTTTATTATTATTTTTAATAATGGCCATCCATTACTGGATGCTACTGCATTATGGTTTTGATTTGCCTTTCCCTGGTGATTAAATGATTTTAAGCATCTTTTCATACACCTTTTAGCCATTCATGTGTCTTCTTTGGAGAAATGTCTATTTAAATCTTTCACCCTCTTTTAAATTGGGTTATTTGTTTACTTGCTATTGAATTTACACACACACACACACACACACACACACACACACACTCCTTTACTTACAATGGAGTTATGTTCCGATAAACCCATCATAAGTTGGAAATATCATAGGTAAAAAATGCATTCAATGCACTTAACCTACAGAACATCATACCATAGCCTAGCCTACCTTAAACACACTCGGAACACTTATGTTAGCTTACAGTTAGGCAAAATCATCTGATACAAAGCCCATTTTATAATGAAGTGTTGAATATTTCATATAATTTATTGAATATTGTACTGATAGTGAAAAACAGAATGGATGGGTAGGTACTTGAAGTATAGTTTCTACTGAATGCATATCACTTTGGCACCATCATAAAGTCAAAAAATCATCAGTCAAACCATCCTAAGTCAGGAACCATCTGTGTGTGTGTGTGTGTGTGCATGTGTGTGTGTGTGTGTGTATACATATATATGTATATATTTAAATTGACAGATTATATTTATTTACCATGTACAACACAATGTTTTCAAGTATATATACATCGTGAAATGATTAACATCTAGCTAATTAACATATACATTATCTCACATAATTATCATTTTTTTAGTGAGAACACTTTACATTCATTCTCTTAGCATTTTTCAAGAATACAATATGTTTTTAACATTGTTAACATATTGTATCCTAGATCTCTTAAACTTATCTCTTTTTTCTAACTGAAATTTTGTGTACTTTGACCCACATCTCCACAGATATTCTGCTCCCAACCACCCCAGCCCTGGTAACCACGATTCTATTCTCTACTTCTGTGAGATCAAGAATTTTTAGATTGCACATATGAATAAGAGCATGCAGTATTTGTTTTTCTGTACTTCGCTTATTTCATTTAACATAGTGTCCTCCAGGTTTATCCGTGTAGTCATAAATGACAGAAGTTTCATCTTTGATGATGGAATAGTCTTCCATTGTGTGTATATGCCACATTGTATTTATCTATTCATCCACTGATGGGAACTTAGATTGATTCTAAATTACTTCCTTCCTTCTGCTAACTTTGGGCTTAGTTCATTCTTGTTTTTCTGGTTCCTTCAGGTGTAATATTAGATTTTTTTTTTTTTGAGAGAAAAGAAAGAGTGAAAGAAAGAAAAAAAAGAATGTAAGAGAGAAAGAAGAGAAAGAGGGAGAGAGAACGGGATTCTTGTTATATTCCCCAGGCTAGAATGTAGTCTAAAAATGGGTATTAAAAACCTCTTTTATGTAATATTAGATTTTTAAATTTGAGATCTTTCTTCTTTCCTGATGTAGGCATTTATTGCTATAAAATTCCTCCTTAGAATTGTTTTTGCTGTATCCTTAGGTTTTGGTATGTTGTTTCCATTTTGGTTATCTCAAGAATGTTTAATTCCATTTTAATTTCTTCATTGACCTCATTGATTGTTCAGGAGTATGTTGTTTAATTTCCATGTATTTGTGAATTTTCTAAAGTTCTTTCTGTTATTGATTTCTAGATTTATAGCATTGTGATCAGAAAAGACACATTATACAATTTCAGTCTTCTTAAATTTGTTAAGAATTGTGGCCTAACATACAATATATTCTGGAGAAAGTTCCATGTGAAGTTAAGAAGAATGTATATTCTATAGCTGTTGGATGAAATGTTCTGTATATGTCTGATAAGTCTATTTGATCTAAAATTTAGTTTAAGTCTAATGTTTCCTTGCTGATTTTCTGTTTAGATGATCTGTCCATTGCTAAAAGTCCCCTACTATTATTGTGTTGAATTCTCTCTCTCCCTTCAGATATATTAGTATTTGTTTTATATATTTAAGTGCATTTCAATTTTGGGTGCATATATATATGTCTATATATACACACACACACAATTATTATGTCCTTTTGTTGAACTAGTTTTTCATTATATAATGGCCTTTGTCTCTTTTCACAGTTTTTGATTTAAAAACTATTTTATCTGATATAAGTATAGCTACTTCTGCTTTCTTTTGAGTTCCAGTTGTATGGAATATCTTTTTCCTTCTTTTCAATTTCAGTACATGTGTCCTTACAGATGAAGTGAATCTCTTGTAGGCACCATATAATTGGGTCTTGTTTTTTATCCATTCAACCACTCTTTCTTTTGATTAGATACTTTAATTTATTTACATTCAAAGTAATTATTGATAGGTAAGGACTTAATACTACCATTTTGTTAAATTGTTTTCTAGTTGTTTTGCATACTTTGTTTCTTTCTTCTTCTCACATTGTCTTTCTTTGTGGCTAAGTGATTTTCTCTAGTGGTATGCTTTTATTCCTTGATTTTAATTCTTTTGTGCATCTGATATATGTTTTGCTTAACATGAGGCTTACAAGAAAGCACCTTAAGGTTATAACAGGTTATTTTAAGATGATACTTTAACTTTGATTACACAGAAGAAAACTCTCTATACTTTTACCCCACTGCCCCCATTACCTATGAATTTTTTGCTGTCATAATTTACATCTTTTTATATATTGGATATCCCTTACAAATTATTTTATCTATTATTAATAGTTTTGTCTTTTAACCTTCATAGTCAAGATATAAGTGATTTATATACCACCACTACAATGTGAGTTTTTCTTAATTTGACTGCATATTTTACCAGTGAGTTTTATACTTTCATGTTTTTGTGTTACTTAATTGTGTCCTTTTCTTTAGCTTGAAGAACTCCCTTTAGCATTTCTTGTAAGACAGATCTGGTGGTGATGAACTCCTTTAGCTTTTGTTTGTCTGGGAAAGAGTTTATCTCTACTTCATTTTGAAGGACAGAGTTGCTGTGTAGAGCATTCTTGGTTAGGAGGTTCCCCTCACTCCCCTACCATGCAGCACTTTGAATATATGGTCCTACTTTCTCCTGGCCTGTAAGTTTTCTGCTGATTAGTGGGCTGCTAGCTACATTGGAGCTCCCTTACATGTTATTTGTTTCTTTTCTCTTGCTTCTTTTAGGGTCCTCTCTTTGTCTTTGTTTTTGGCAGTTTGATTATAATATGTCTTGTGATAGTTATTTGAATTGAATCTGATGGAAACCTTTAATATTTGCATACCTGGATATTTACATACTTCTTTAGGTTTGAAAAGCCTTCTGCTACTATTTTTTAAAATAAATTTTCTATCCTTTATCTTTTTCTTCTACTTTTTTAAACTCCTATAACTTGACTATTTGCTCTTTTCACACTGTCCCCTAAGTCTTAGTAAGCTTTCCTCATTTCTTTTTATTATTTTTTCTCATCTGACTATACATTTTCAAATATCCTGTTTTGAAGTTCACAGATTCTTTCTTCCGCTTGATTATTTGCTTTTGATACTCTCTATTGCATTTTCATTTGTTCACTGTATTTTTTTTCAGCTCCAGGATTTCTGTTAGTTTTTTTTTTTTAATTATTACTATTTCAATCACTCTGTTAAATTTCTGATTCTGGTCATTTAATGTTTTTCTCATTTCACTGAGTTGTTTCTCTGTATATTCTTGAAGTTCCCTGAACTTCCTTAAAACAGTTATTTTGGTTTCTTTGTCAGGCAGTTCACACATCTGCATTTCTTTAGGGTCATTCGCTGGTACCTTATTTTGTCCCTTTGTTGATGTCATGTTTCCCTGAATGTTCTTGATCATTGCTGTTGTGCATTAATGTGTGTGTGGTTGAAGTAGGTACTTATTCCAGTCTTTAGAGATTGGCTTTGTTTGGGAATTCCCTGTGGCAAGTGTGGTGTGGGGGTGCACCAGAAGTCCAGGGCAGGTGTGGCTGGCATAGTGTTGAGGCATGCCAGAAGTCTGAGACCTATCAGGGCTGCCTGATGCTGAGGACTGTGTGGAGACTGGAGTCATGCAGGTCAGAAATTTAGTCTGCAAAACTAAAGCCTGGGACTGCGTGGTCCTGCTTAATGAGGGGCTGGATCTAGAAGTTCACTCCATTGGTACTGGCCTAGAGTATAAGGCCATGGGGGTCTGCCCAGTGTTGGGTTTTTACTGCAGTGGGCCTAGTGTTGAGGTCCAAGGCAATGTTTTGTGCTTACTTCTTTCACTTTTCTCCAAGTGGATGGTATGCTTTCCATGCTGTGCTGTTGTGGAGGGGTGATGTGTGTAATGTAAAACTGACCTTTCTACCCACGTCAATGCAACTTCTATGTTAGCTCTTTTGAAGATATTTTTGTGCATGGATAATTCTTCAAATTAATGTTTTTGTGAGGGAATGCTTGCTGGAGAGTCTTTCTCCACTATCTTGCTCTGCCTCTAGCTATATTTTGAATATGAATCCATTATCAAATATATGGTTTCCAAATATTTTTTCCCATTCCATAAATTGTCTCTTTACTCTGTTGTTTCCTTTGGGATGCAAAAGCTGTTTAAAATCCGTTTTTTCTATTTTTGATTTGGTTGTCTGTGCTTTTGGTGTCATATCCAAGAAATCATTGCCAAGACCAATGTTAAGGAGCCTTTCCCTCTACCTTTTCTTCTAGGAGTTTTATAGTTTCAGCTCTTACGTTTAAGACTTTCATTCAAGTTGATTTTTGTGTATCGTGTAAGATAAGGGTCAAATTTGATTCTTTTTCATGTAGTTATATAGTTTTCCAAACACAATTTATTGAAGAGACTATTCTTACCTCATTATGTAGTCTTGGCACCCCATCAAAGATAATTTGGCTGAATATGTGTGAGTTTCTTTCTGACCTCTCTATTCTGTTCTATTGGTTTAAATGTCTGCCTCTATGCCAGTACCATATTGTTTTGATTACAGTAGCTTTTGTAATATGTTCTGAAATCAGGAAGTACAAGGTTTATATTTCTAGGAATTTATTTATCATTTATAGGTTGTCCATTTGTTGGCATATAATTGTTCATAGAAGTTTGTTATCTTTTTCATTTCTGTGGCATAAATTATGATGTCTTTTCCTTCTTTTCTAATTTTATTTACTTAAGTCTTCTCTCTTTTTTATAGTTAATCTAGTTAATGGTTTGTCAGTTTTGGAGACTTTTTCAAAAATCCAACTCTTAGTTTTACAGATTTTTAAAAATTAATTTTCTATTCTCTATTTCTTTTACTTTGCTCTAATCTTATTATTTCCTTTCTTCACTTACCTTTAGGCTTAGTTTTTTTCTTTATCTTGTTACTTGAGGTGCAAGATTAGATTACTTATTTGAGATCATTTTTCTTTTCTAACGCAGGTGTTTATAACTATAAAATTTTCTTTTAATGCTGCTTTTGCTGCATCCCATAAGTTTTGGCATGTTGTATTTTAATTTTCATTTGCCTCTAGATATTTTCCAATTTCTCATTTGATTTCTTCTTTGACCAATTGGTTATTAAAGTATACGTTGTTTAATTTCTACATATTTGTGATTTTTTCATATTTTCTTCAGCCATTAAATTTTAGTTCCATTTCATTCTGTTTAGAAAATGTATTTGTTATGATTTCAATCTTATTAAATGTGTTGACTTGTTTTGTGATCTAACTTGTGATCTATAAGTTCCATATATGGACAGTGTTCCATGTATGCTTGAGAAGAATATATATTTTGCTGCTGTTGGATGGAGAGTTTGTATATGTCTATTAGATCTAGTTGGCCAACAGTAGTATTCAAATCCTCTGTTTTCTTACTGATCTCCTGTCTGAATATTCTATTCATTTTTGAGAGCAAGTATTGAATCCTTTACTATATTATTATGCCACTATTTTATTTCTCCCTTCAATTTTGTCAATGTTTGCTTTATATATTTGGGTGTTCTGATGTTTGGTGCATATATAATTACAATTGCTATATATTCCAGATGAATTGACCCTTTTATCATTGTATAATATCCTTTGCCTCTTTTTAACTTAAAGTCTATTTTATCTGATATGTCTGGCCATCCTTGCTTTCTTTTGGTTACCAGTTGCAAGAAATATCTTTTTCTGGCCTTTCACTTTCAGTCAGAAGTAATTGCCATCAGTTTTTCTAAAATATAATACTCCCCAGCCCCTCCCTACAGGGGAGTTACAAACACCTTTTTTTTTTTTTTTAAGAGCTCTTAGTCTGATAAACGAGTTATTATCTGGGAAATGAGAATATCTCCAGATCACTAGACCTTACACTGGGAGCCCACCTGTCTTCCTCCCCACAAAACAAAGCAGGCTGCTGTTGGGAAGTGAGTGTGAGTCTGCACAGCATAACTCAGACATTGCACATACCGCATGATGGGAATTCAGGGATGATTCAAGTGGGAGCAGTGTTTACTCTCAGGTTACGGGAAATGAAAATAAAAGCTAGTACTGAAAAAGTAGTTAAGAGTTTGGAGCTGAATTGCTCCAGAGCTGCGTTTAAATCCCAGCTCTGCTAATGTATAAATGTTTGATTTTGGACAAATTACTAAACTTCTGCTATAGTCCTGCCTCACATTGATATTCTCTTATTCACACCTCAGCTCCTTCATCTAAAGTGGGGTTAAAAAGAGCATCTAACTCATAGGGTTGCTATGAAGATTAAGTAAGTTAATGCACTTGAAACTCTTAAAACAGTTTTTGTCATGTAACAATAAAAATGTTTGTTGAGGCCGGGCGCGGTGGCTCACGCCTATAATCTCAGCACTTTGGGAGGCCGAGGTGGGTGGATCATGAGGTCAAGAGATCAAGACCATCCTGGTCAACATGGTGAAACCCCGTCTCTACTAAAAATACAAAAATTAGCTGGGCATGGTGGCACGTGCCTATACTCCCAGCTACTCGGGAGGCTGAGACAGGAGAATTGCTTGAACCTAGGAGGCGGAGGTTGCGGTGAGCCAAGATTGCACCATTGCACTCCAGCCTGGGTAACAAGAGTGAAACTCCATCTCAAAAAAAAAAAAAGTTTGTTGAACAACTGCGACAATAATAATGGCCTGGAGCATATGAGATCTTTCCTGCCAGCCTATGAATTTTTGGGTGGGGAAAGATTGCATCTTTTTAATTTTTGTATCTTAGTACCTAGAACAGGGCTTGACACATAGCACAAACCTTTATAAAATGTCCATTACATGATGGGATGAATGAACTTTTTAGATCCACTCAAAAGGTAATTCCTTATCAGGCTGTAGACCAAAAGAAAATATTATCAAGTGCTTTGTGATAAAATTTTCATGGGGGCACTTTTCTCAAAGACATAGAGTGGGTGTGTGAATGAAATGCTGCAGTGAGTTAAATTTCATAAGTTAAAGAAGAGGCTATAATTTAGATAGAACAATCAGAGAGAAGAAAAGGAAAACATTAAGCAAGTTAAAAGTAAAGGCTATTATTTGTAGAGAAGAATACTTTGCAGTAATTCAGATGAAGAAAACCACACTAGAGCAGGAATTGGCAAAGTTTTTCTGAAAGGAGCCAGACAGTAAATATTTTAGGCTTTGTGAGCCATATTGTCTTTGTTGCAGCTCACTCAACTCTGCTGTTGCAGGGTGAAGGAAGACAAAACAAATGGACATCGCTGTTGATATGGTTTGGCTGTGTGTCCCCATCCATATCTCACCTTGAATCCCCAGAATCCCCACATATCAAAGGCGGAACAGGTGGAGGTAATTGGATCATTGGGGCAGTTTCCCTTATGCTGTTCTCTTGATAGTGAGTTCTCAGGAGATCTGATGGTTATATAAGCATCGGGCATTTCCCCTGCTTGCACTCACTTCATCCTGCCACCCTGTGAAGAATGCCTGCCTCTCCTTTGCCTTCCACCATGATTGTAAGTTTCCTGAGGCTTCCCTAGCAATGTGGAACTGTGAGTCAATTAAACCTCTTTCCTTTATAAATGACCCAGTCTCCAGTATTTCTTCATAGCATTCTAAGAATGAACTAATACAGCTGTGTTCTAATAAAACTATGAGAGGTGGGTCGCACTGTCCTGTGGGCTGTAGTTTGCCAACCTCCACACTAGAACAATGTGAAGAATCAAGAAATATGAGTGGAACTGTGATAGCAGAGAAGCAATTTGTGCAGAATCCTACATGAGAGAAGAGAGTGAATACTGCAATATACTGGAGTATCTTTCTCTTGCTATGTGTGAGGTACAAAGGATCACTTAACACTACAACTTCAGTCTTAATGGGGGCAAACACAGAGAAAAGAGGACAAAAACACATGCAATGCCATAACTTTAGTGATAAGAAAGGAAACTTCCCCAAGTTGAAACCTATTTATTTATATATAAAGTATAGAGGACAAAAAATTCAAGAGATTCCTTAAATCATTTCTATTTATCTGTTGAGTAGATAGTAAAGAAAAGACTTAAGATCTTTTCTTAATGTTTTTAGAGTATAGTTTCAAGCACTACAATGAAACTATATTCTAAAAACATTGTGTCCAGATTGCAACTTCAGCCCTTCTAGCTTTTTTCTTCATGCTTCTTCAGCCTCTCCTCAAGCAGGGATGCAACATAAGATAAAACAGGGCTGGGTGAGGTGGTGGCTCATGCCTATAATCCTAGCACTTTGGGAGGCTAAGGCAGGCGGATCACTTGAGGTTGGGAGTTTGATACCCCCTCTGACCAACATGGAGAAACCTCGTCTCAACTAAAAAAAATACAAAATTTGCTGGGTGTGGTGGCGTATGCCTGTAGACCCAGCTACTCGGGAGGCTGAGGCAGGAGAATTGCTTGAACCTGGGAGGCAGAGGTGGTGGTGAGCTGAGATCACACCATTGCACTCAAGCCTGGGTAACAAAAATGAAACTCCATCTAAAAAAAAACAAACATGAAACAGATATATTGGTAGCCTAGAAATGTAGCCTTTCTGGGACCACATGCCCACTGAAGAACATGTGACCTATAAATCAACCTGGAAATCACCTTGTTCCTAAATAATATTTTCTATTTGAGTCCTACCTGGAAAAGAAAAGAAAAAGAGGAAATAAACTTTCTTACAGAGGCAAACTCTCACTTTCTCACAATTTCATTCCATGGAATGGCCCTGTGGCACTTCATATAAAGTATCTGAGAATATTTGGTTTTAGCTCTAATGAGTCAGTTCTGATGTTAATTTCCTAACCATTTGAGCTGTCACTGTGGTTGCTAAGTCTGCTGAATCACAGAAGAAATATACCTTCAGCCTGTTGTATAATTATCTCAGGAATTATAAAGGCAATAAATGCATGATTGCTTTTTTATGAATACATTAAGGCAGAGGTGTGTAATTGGCACTTTAACAATCTAGTGGCAGCAAATTAGATATTAATGTGATTACAAAATGACAATTACTTTTGGCAGTTAATTGACATTACCTTTCAGTAGCCTTTTTCAATATCTTGTTGGGGACTCTTTTTGCCAGTGAGAAATGGGATCATTTTAAGGCTGAGAGAGAGCTATGAGGAACAGTAAGTTAATTACCTAACAAAACAAGTGGTTGATCTTTATATTCTCGATAAATCGGTCTTTGGGGTTTAATAACAGCAGTAACATACTATACCTTTTTTTCAAAATGATGCTCAAATGATGTATAAACTTTTTGTAATGTAATTACCACCCATCAATCACTTCATTTCTGAAATATGGTGGCTTCTGATGAAATGAGATTACTTTTCACATTCTCATTAGTTTAAGAAGAAAAGAGAAGAAAAAATCTTGCTTCTATTAGAAAGGCAGGTAAGGATAGAAAGTTGATTTTATTACATGCTAGACAAAAACTAGGTAAGAAAGGAAAAATAATGTCATTATACATAAGTTCAAATGTTTGCAAAACCCTTTTACATATATAGTTAAGTTTAATCCTATAGGTCTATGTTTTGGTAGCAGTGGGTTTATGCAAATCATTCTTTAAAAAAATCCCCAAACATAAATCTAGTGGTTTATATTAACATCCCAAAACTCAATCAGGGGAAATTTCTATAGCCTTTCTATATTTAATAAGGCATTTGGCATGTTTTTTAATAGATATTCTTATAATGTTTTGATTAGTCATAATTATTGATAGGTAAACTTGTGTTGAAATTGATTATTGCAACATTACTCTATTTGTTGCTAACTTACCCTAACCCTAGATAGATAAACAGATAGGTAGGGTTATTGCTCTCTCTCTCTCTCTCTATGCATATATATATATATATATATATATATATATATATATATATATGTATATATAGTCTATATTGAGTTTTGCTACATGCCTCCCATGCTCAACTGAAACTAAATAATGAGATTAGGCATCTCTCAATAATAGGAGCAGACACTATATTGACTGATTTCTAACTGCTCAGCTCTGTCTTTGTTTTGTTACATACACCTTAGAGTATCTAAACAGATTTTTTGCATTTTAATATCTATCACCAGAAATTGTGTTATATGGCAACCGAGAACACTGGCAGAGTGAGAGCTGAAATTGAGGCTGTCCTTCAGTACTCTCAAATCATTTATTTGAAAAGGCATTTTTGTGGGGCCAGAGAGATGGTTAAATGACAGCCAGCAGGTGTAAACTAAGGGGCACTCCTATCTAGAATTCCAGTTTCAAGTATTGAGTTATTAAATAAAATCAGTCCTTGTGTTGTTAAGTTATTGGTTGCAGAGTGAACATTTATGACTCTAGAAATACATGCTGCATGTACTCCTTTACTCCTTTCCACATTCAACAATTATCTACTAAATATCTGTGATGTTCCAGATACCATACTAGCTACTGGGCATGCGGAAGTGAGTGTAGCCAACATGATGTATTTTATAAGAAATACAGCTGAAAGGAGAAAATAGTCCCATATTGTTCTCTTTAAGCAAATTTTAATCCAGATGCAGTTGATTAGTTTTTCCCTATCTTCCTATGTCTTCCATTCCTCTCCCCTTTTCTCTCTTCTTCTCTCTTCTCCTCCCTATCTCTCTTCTCTTTTCTGTTTCTTTCCCATGTGGTTGCAAAAATTATCCTATGTAATAATTAATCTGTGTAATTATTCTGATATCACTTGGTTTATTAGATAATGCTAATCTAGGAATGTGAGATAACAAAGTCATGTTTCTATCTAGCTCATGTTTCTTTTTTGATGGGTGTTAGGTGTCCTGGTTAGGTGTCATGTTAAACATACCCAGGAGGAACATTCGTATTTAAGAATGCCCTTTGCTAGTTCTCATTCTCTGCTTTAAAATTCATTTTTACAAAGGAGGAATAGAAGAAAGGCCACCAATTTCTATTACCCTGAATAACTAATATTTATTGAGCTCCTACTGTGTTCCAGGTAATTTCTATAGATAATCTGCAGTTTCTCACAGGAAACTTTTCAGATGGGAATGATACCTTCCTTCTACAGATGAAGAAATTGAAGCTGAGTGAGCTTTGTAGACTTGCTAGGGTCACACAACTTGAATGTTGCAGAGCTGGGGTTTGAACTCAAGACCATGAGAGTATAAAATCCTTGTTGCCCTCACCAGTTCTGATTGCTTCTAGAACTCTTAAGTGTCCTGATATTTATCTGGACTCTTCTTGTTTTCTTCAAGTAAGGACACAGGCAGTGGATGCTTCTTCTCTCCTGCCTACCAGACTACTTCACCTTTATGTATCAGATTATCAGTTCATAACTTTGATTTTGGTTTAATCTGAGAAAGAGCGTTGACTTTGATCTGATTCCAATCATAGTACAAAGTCTGGGCATGTCTTTCAAGCTTTGAAGAAACAGAAACTATTTATTTCCACTCTTTATGGGATAATGAGGGAGTTGACCCCATCCGTAAATTGTATTAAGGAAATGGGATCTCTATAAATTCTGTGTTCACATAGCAGTAGATATCTTTGAAGATAGAAAATAAACAAGGTACAAGGGCATAACCAAATTAATTTTGTATCACTCTGAAGTTAGAGATTAGTTGTAAGACTAATACAGATCATTTTGCTGGGGTCATCATGCAAAGATAATATTTTAAACAGAAACGTTGTGTTGGCTGTGCTGGTGCTTTCTGAAGTTCTGTCATCATATAGCATTTCTTAGAAGTTGATCATAGGGCATTTGTAAATAAATATCACTACTCTGCACATCTTGTTTTATTTTAGGAACATTATTTGCTTACCATTGAAAAGGGAGGCTTTTAACTTGACTTTGAAGTGTACTTAGCTAGGAAACTGTATTTGTAGCTGAATAAAAACTTTTAACTCTTGATATATTGCCTTTGGTTGCTTTTATGCCTGTTGTTTAAAATCTGCACATAGGAAGGAATGTAGTAAAAAAGTTGTGCATACTTTTAGTGTACTTGGAATATATGAAGCATTCACATATTCATTCATTTATTCATTCACTCATTATTTCAACAGTGATTTATTGAATGCTATACTTGTACCAGACTCTAGGATAGACAGAGATGAAACAGAGAACAGTCATGGCATGGTTTTTCCTTGAAATAATTTGTAGAATTCACAAGGAAGCCATCAGGGCTTAAAGTTTTCTTTGCAGGAAGGTTTTAAACAGTAAATTCATCTTTAATTTTAGTATTGCTAAGTTGTGTGTATGTTTTATGTCATGCAGGGTTTTTTTTTTGTAATATCTTGTCATTATCCTTTCAGTGTTTATGGGATCTATAGTGATGCCCCCCTTTTCATTCCTGATATTGATTATTTTGGTCTTCTGTTTAAGGAGTTTATCACCATATTAGTCTTTTTGATAAACCTTCTGTTTTCTTTGCTGGTTCCCTCTATTTTCTGTCTATTTTTTCATTAACATATGCTCAAATTTTTATTATTTCCTTCTTTCTCATTTCTTTGGGCTCAACTTTCTTTTCTTTTTCTAACTTCTTGAAGTGGATATTTAGTGCATTGATTTTAAGCCTTCCTTTTTTCTATTGTGTGCATTTAAGGCTGTAAGTTTCTACCTGTGCAGTTTGAAGATGTACACACACACACAAATATATATATGTGTGCAAATATATATATATATATATATATACACACACACAAACATATATACATACACACACATATATTATCATTTGGTTAATATTGGTTGTATAGTTTCTTCTGTGATTTCTTCTTTGGCCCATTAGTATTTAGAAGTTTACTTCTTAATATACAAACATAGGGATTGTAATTTAGCTTAATTCCACTGAAGCCAAAGAACATACTCTGATACAATTTTGATTTTTAAAAATTATGTTGAGACTTGCTTTACAGCTCCAAATACGGCAATTTAGGTAAATATTTTGTGTGTTTTTGAAAAAAAATATGTATTCTGCAGTCATTAAGTGCTGTTCTTTATATATGTTAATCATGGAAAATTTAATTGTGTTGTTTAGATCTTCTGTACCCTTCTTGATTTTTTCTAGCTATAAGAGAGGTGTGTTTTCCATTATAATTGTGGATTTGAACATTCTCCTTCTGTATTTTTCGCTTTATATATTTGGAAGCTACATTATAAAATATAAGCAAATTTAACAGTTATATTTTCCTCATGCATTGACCTTTTCATTATTACGGAATGTTCTTCTTTAGTAATTTGTTTTGCTTTAAAGTCTTATTTATCTGATAGCAATATAGCTATCACAACTTTCTTTTGGTTAGTGTTTTCATGGTATATCTTTTTCTATTTTCTTACTTTTGACCTTTCTGTGTTATACTGAAATATGTTTCTTTAAGTAGGGTATATATTTCTTTTGAAATCCAGCCTGTCAACCTTTATCTTTTAACCAAAGTATTTAGTTTATTTACATTGAAGGAAATTATGATATAGTTGGACCTCAATCTACTATCTTACTATTTGCTTTTGATTTTCCCTATGTATTCTATGTTCTTTTTCTTTCTCCTTCCTTTGTGTTTGGATTACTTTCTATTATCCCAAGTTAAACATTATTTTACAATTCTTCTATTGGTTATCCTAGAAATTATATTATGCATTCTTGACTTACCAAAGTCTAATACATAGTAGTACTTTTTCCTCATAACAAATAATGCAAGAATCTTAGAATAGCAAAGCATGGTTCTTAGATCAGCAGCTAGTTCATAAACTTTCCAATTTTCAATGAACTAAGAAGGTGGTACCAGAATGTAAATCAACGATATCAGTAAGTATACTCTTTATTTCAGCTGACATTTGTTTTTTAAAAAAATAATATTTTCTAAGTGAAGGAAGTAGTGCATAGATTTACATTTTGGAGCTAGTTCCTTAATTTGCTGTGGACTACTGCTTTTAGTAGCACTCTCTAGACTATTATAACTCTAAATTACCACCCCCAAATGTATGTGCTCTTTTGTCGTATTTTGTCATTATGTTTTAACTCCCGCAGGATATTATTACTGTGACTTTATATAGTCAATATAATTTTATATTAACTCACATACGTAAATTTTCATTGTTACTCCTTTCTGCATCTCTATGCTTTCATCTGGGACCATTTTTGTTCTTCTCAAAGAATATCCTTTAGTTATTTCTTTTAGTGTATGTTTTCTGTGACAAATTATCTTTTTAAAGTTCATCTAAAATGCCTATTTCTCTTTCAATTTGAATTATAATTTCCAAGTAAGTAATATATATTGGAATTATATATATTATATATATATATTATATATATTATATATATTATATATATATTATATATATATTATATATATTATATATATATTATATATATATATATACCTTTAAGATAGCAATTCACTATATTTTGGTTTCCATGGTTTGTAAATTGTCAAACTTGTAATTGTTCCTGTGAAAGTAATAAGCATACCACACCCAGATACTTTTAATGTTTCCCTTTGGTCTTTGCTTTTTAATACTTTTACTGTGATAAGCCTAGGATATTTTTTTTTTGTTCTATTACACTTGGAGGTTCATAGAACTTTTAAAATCTGTGGACTTATGTCTTTTATAAGTTTTTAAGATTTCTGTCCAGAATCTCTTCAAATATTGCTTCTTACTCTTAGTCTAACTTTTCTCCTTTTAGGACTCTGATTTACATATACATTAGGTCTTTTCACAGACTTGTTTTCTGTGTTTCATTTTGAATACACCCTACTATTCTACTGATCTATCCTTCAATTTACTGATTTTTCTTTTTGCTATATGCAGTCAGCTAATAAACCCATTCATTAGGTTCTTAATTTCAGATATTGTAATATCAGCTCTGAAATTTTTTTTTTAAGTTTTCAGCTTCTGCCAAGATTCTTAATTTTGTATATTATTTCCTTGCCCATATTTGACATATTAAAGTGTGTCTCTATTATTTGTTGTTTTGCTTAGTTTTTGCTGATAGTGTCTCCTTTCTTTATATGCCTAGTTATCTTTGACTGTATTCCAAACATTACATATAAAAAATTATAACAGTTATTTGAGGCTCAGGATATTATTGTCTCTCTTTGAAGAAAGGGACATGCTTGCTTATAAAAGACATTAGGCACTAGTAATTCTTGATTACCTTATACTCTTCTAGGATTGAGATAATTTGGCTTCAAACTCTTTAAGGGCAACCTTTTTCCTCTTCACCTTTCCTTATAGGGTATAGGCCCTTCTGGTCTGTGATGATTAATTTTATACATTAACTTGGCTTGGCCACTGCACCTAGATATTTGGCCAAACACCAGTATAGATGTTGCTGTGAAGGTATTTTTGGAAGATGTAATTAACATTTAAATGAGTTGGCTTTGAGTAAAGCAGATTATTTTCCATAATGTGAGTGGCCCTTGTCCAGTCAGTTGAAGGCCTTAAGAAAAAAGTCTGAGGTTCCCCTGAGGAAGAAGGAATTCCGCCTCCAGACTGCCTTTGGACTTTGAGCTACAACACCAACTCTTCCTTGGATTTCTAGATTGCTGACCTGTCCTGCAGATTTCAGACTTGCCAGTCTTCGCAATCACATGAACCAATTCCTTAAAATAAATCTCAGTATTTCTCTCTCTCTCTCTCTCTCTCTCTCTCTCTCTCTCTCTCTCTCTCTCCACACACATGCACGCACACACACCTAATACAGGGTTTCAAAGCAAAGCCTAGGAATTTACTAGGGTTCCCTTTTTTAAGAGGCCCTAAATTCTAACTTTTGTCCTGTTGCCTTATAAGTTTATTGAAAGCTCTGCTCAGTTTCTCTGCCTCTCCACCATCTCTACATAAATTGAAAGTTGTCTCTAGGTCTTCTTTTGTAATGTCTTGGCCTCATAATTATTCACCGCCATGTTAGTTCTCTTGTGCCCTCAAACAGATTTAGAACTTTCCCACTAGCTTTTCTAGTTGTTCTCGGGGAAGCAGTTGGTCTGACTTATCTAGTCTACCATTACCAAAAGTGATTCTCCTAGGATAGGTGGCAGCCTGTTTTTATTGAACAAAATGTATGCAAGAAATCGGATAAAGATTTCAATTTTGCTTTTGTTGAATTGAGTAGCTTTTGAGACATCTAAGGTAAGATTATAGGAAAGTAGTTGGATAAACAAAGCTAGAAATTGGAAGAGGGATCTCTGTGGAGAAAAATTTTTATCAGTAGTATATAGATAATATTTAAAATGATGAAAATGAATGAGATTACCTAAAGAGAAAGTCTGGATAGAAAAATAATACAAACTGAAAGCTCTTTTAGGAAATCAAACTTTTAGAAGTTAGAGGAGACGGTATCAGTGAAACACTGAGAAAGGGTTGTCAGAATGAGATTTTGGTGTCATAGAAGCAGATAAAAAAAGAGGACTTGAAGTAGGGAATGATGAAATATGATTTATGTGGTGAAAAGTCTGACAAAATAGGGCCTAAAAGGTATCTGAGTATTTGAGCCTCACAAACATATTATAGCCACTTGATAGATGACCATGCTTGTGCAGCAGTGTAGGTGGACAGCCTTAGGAAGAGTGATTCAGGGCTGTGGGAGGTCTGCCCAGCAACAATCACCCTGGTGGCCTTTAATCTCTAATCTGATAATGAGTTCTGTGCCATCTCAGCCTGAAACACTTATTTGAAACCTGTGCCCTGTCCTTTTGGCAAATGATTTGGGTAATGCCTGTCACGAACAAAGAAAGATAGTGGTGTTCCCACTTTTCCCTAATACCAGCTCTTAAGGGAGAAAACCTGTAGTTCTTCACTGTTCTAAACCTGAGCATAGCTGTACCTCCTGAGGTGAGCTTTCATTGCTCGCCCCCGCAGAACTCCAACTCGACACTTCACCAGAATCATGAGGCAGAGGAAATGCTAATTTCTCATCCCAGAGACGTGTTCTTTTCTATGGCATGCTTTTACTATTTTGAGCTCTTGGTATAGCTGGTTTATTTGTAAGTCTTTAGTACAGAAGAAAATTTAGACTAAAGAAACTATTATTATTTTTGCCAATATTTCAGAAAAGTCCAGTGATAGGGATTGAAAAAAATGGCAGTAATATGCAGCATATATCTTACTATGGTTTCATTATTTTCCTAGAAAAC
This sequence comes from Cacajao melanocephalus, assembly GCA_963573385.1. Classification (NCBI taxonomy): domain Eukaryota; kingdom Metazoa; phylum Chordata; class Mammalia; order Primates; family Pitheciidae; genus Cacajao; species Cacajao melanocephalus. The sequence continues at coordinate 22,173 of CAUYLG010018357.1, forward strand.
ATTAAAGAATGGTTGTTTCCCTGTGCAGATGCTTGGCAACACATTTGTATTTTTATGGTGAGTTTGACTACGGGGCACACTGACGGTATCTAGAGTGTAGTGAAAAGGGAATCTGCATAGCAAGGAAGATAGTGATCCCAAAGCTCATTGCCCTTGTGCGATAAATGTGAGGTAAAACGTAGGCCTTCACTCTGGACCTATTGACTTGGAACCATGTGTAAAATGAATTTATTTATTTATTTAAATTTATTCATGCCTGATGAGGCAAGCAGAGCCTATGAGTTATTTGAAAAATTGGAGCAAACTGGTTCACTAAAAGACAGTTTTCTTTCTTTCTTTTTTTTTTTTTTTGAGACAGAGTCTTTGTAACCCATGCTGGAATTCAGTGGCGTGACGTTGGCTCACAGCAAGCTTAATCTCCCAGGTTCAAGTGATTCTTCCGCCTCAGCCTTCTGCGTAGCTGTAGTTACAGTCATGCACCACCACACCCAGCTAATTTTTGTATTTTTAGTAGAGACTGGGTTTCACCATGTTGGCCAGACTGGTCTCGAACTCCTGACCTCTAGTGATCCACCCACCTCGGGCTCCCAAAATACTGGGATTACAGGTATGAGCCATCGTGCCGGGCCTCAAAGACAGTTCTTTAGATAGAAACCATTCTGATGCTTTGTATTAATTTTGTGTAGTTAACTCACTTAGTTTCTCTGATTCTGATCCTTAAAGTGGGACTAACATAGTTTTTGTCCTGCCTATATCACAAGATTATTAAGAAGATCAAACAGGATAATAATGTATGGAAGGCTCTAGATAATATAGGACTTTTTTTACTGTGATATAATCACCTCATTTTGGGAAATCGTGGCTGTGGCTTTACCTCCTGTCAATCAGCAAGTGTTGGAAAGACTCTATGTGGTATCACAACAACATCCAGCACTCATAGATACCCAGGACTATGACAAGCCTATAGGAAACTTTAAAAAGACTAGTATAAGCTCTGTGGAAAATAGCCACACTGTGGAAAATAGCAGACAGTGCCCTATGACTAATCATTTTACCAACCAAGAAAGAAGAATTCATTTTCATTGGCTAGTGACAGCTATAATAGACAACTCTGCTAGGAATCAGAGCCAGGAAGCATAGGAGAAGAGCAGGAAAAGGCAGGAGAAGAGGTAAGAGAGAGAAAGAGAGAGAAGAAAGATGGTTCATGAGAGAATAGCATAAAGCAGCAAAAATTGAAAGTGATAACGAAGGCAACAACAAGAAGCCCCTGGATCAGTGGAGGAAGAAATTGTATGGTTTTTGATTTGGAAAGGCTCAGAGATCATTCAGTCCAGGGATGGCAAATACACAGGTCATGTGAGGCAATTTCTATCTTGTGTGAGAGGCAGACATTGCTAATCAATCATTGTCTCCTTCTGCTCGGTGAAGACATCTGCATGCCAGTGCAAAGAGTGATCCCAGAGCTGAATGCTTACTCTTGTGGCAATGTGAGGAGTCCCATCTGTTGAAAGTGTGTGTAAGAAGAATCAATATTACTCATTAAATTATCTGATTCTTACCTGATGAAGTGAGGAGAGCCAATGGGATTTAGGGATCTGGTCCACCTAGAATGGTAGTAGTCTAGGTTGCCACTACAAATCAATTGGAATAGGCACAAGAGATGCATTTTATTCAGCCTTCCTATTTTATAATCAGGAAACTGTGGCATAGGGATGTGAGACCACTTGTTCAGGTTCACACAATTAGTTAACCAGAACTTGAACCCAAGTTTCTCTTTCTCCAGTGGAAACTCAAGACTCATAGCTGTTTGGAGATATTTTACTAAAGACTGATTCCTGAAATGGTTGGGCAAAGTAGAGAAAGGAATATTTTTGCATATTAGGGTTTAAGGCAACGGCTTTTGAGCCAAAGCCTTGAAGGTGGGTGTATTAGTTTTCTGGGTTTACTGTAACAAAGTACCATGAACTGAGAAGCTTCAACAACAGTTTGATGGTAGTGTCCACAGTCTGGAGACTAGAAGTTTAAGCTCAAGGTGTTATCAGGCTTGTTTTTTTCTAAGGGCTATGAGAGTTAACCTGTTCCATGCCTTTTTTCCAGTTTCTGATGGTTTGCTGACAATTCTTTGGTTTGCAGATACATCACCCCGATTTCTGCTTTATGTTCACGTGGCAGTCTCCGCGTGTTTGTGTGCATGCGTGTGTGTGTGTGTGTGTGTGTGTGTCCGCATGGCTCCTTTTAATAAGGACATAGAGTAGGGCCTGCCCTAAAGGAACCATCTTAATTTGATCATTTACAAAGACCATATGTCTAAATAAGGTCATATTCTGTGGTACTAGGGGTTAGGACCTCAACATATGAATTTTTGTGGGACACAATTTAGCCCATAATAGTGAGGTTCAGTTTGAGGTTCAGTTTGCTTAAATGTCAGAACTCTAGCTATGGAAGCCAGCTGGAATCTAGTCTAATACTAGTTTCCTTCATGAAGTCACATTTAGCATTAGAGGTGATTTTTGAAGAAGTTGCCAATAATAGGCCAGGCAGATGAATTTGTAAACCATTGTGAATTCTATATTTATAGTATAGTATTCAAGGTGCATATCACTGTGGTTAAGAGAAGGGGAAGTGGCTAGGTGGAGGTAACACTCCGCAGCAGAGGATTAGTCCTGCAAAACTTTAGTGTGAGGTTCTGTGCAGCTAGAGGAATGGGCCATGAACAACCGCAGCTTAGGCAGTTAGCAGATACCCTTGAATGAGGCACCTCTGAAGATCACATGGTTATATGAATCAGAAAATGCCATGCTCTCTGCCACTAAACAGAGCACAGAAACGCCTCAGGTGGCCAAAGCTCGCTGCTGCCCTTAAGCCTGCTCCCCAAGAAAAATGGTGAAATTTGTCTTCGATGCCTATTTTGTGCTTCCGTCTTTTCTTCCTAGTTACCCCACTCTGTGGTGGCATCTCTTTTCCAACTCCCTCAAATACTCAGGACCATGTTCTGTTTCTCTTCCTCACCATGAAAGTTATTTTTTGGTGGGGAGAGATGGGATGTAATACATATTAATTCACACTTAGGTGTAAATGACTGATAAGAGTTTAAAGTGGGCTCTGACTTTAATGATTTGCAAGTGATTGCCAATTGGCCTTAAATTACAGGAACAAAGCTATAAGGCTAGAAGTAGGAGATCATTCAGCTCTAAATGGCACCTCTTTTATTAGCCAATCAGACACTAAATTAAAATGACACATTATTAATTTATTCTCTGTAATTGTAAATGATCTAGGAATTTGCTGATTACATTAATAATTTTTCTTTAATTTCAGGAAGATACAAAATAGAAAGTTATGGAGATATGAGCCTACACTTGTTTGCAGTGCTTGACTCATCTACATCTGTTCTGGTAGTTTCCATCTGACTTACCCAGAATCAGATAGCACAGGACGTGCTATTCAGTCCTTACTGCAGTGCTTCTCTTTTCTGCTAGCTTGAAAGCATAAAACCCAACCTATTTTTTTCTTGGCAATAAGAAAGGTACTCTTCTTTCTACCATGGTCTCCTTGATGGCACCAGATATCGTGGAATCACTTTAAGAGGACTTTCCCTACTTTTTTTGTTTTTTGAGACAGAGTTTCACTCTTGCTGCCCAGGCTGAAGTGCAATGGCATCATCTTGGTTCACTGCAACCTCCGCCTCCCTGGTTCAAGCAATTCTCCTGCCTCGGCCTCCCAAGTAGCTGGGATTACAGGCACCCACCACCATGCCCAGCTAATTTTTCGTATTTTTAGTAGAGATGGGGTTTCACCATGTTGGCCAGGCTGGTCTTGAACTCCTGACCTCAGGTGGTCCACCCGCCTTGGCCTCCCAAAGTGCTGGGGTTACAGGTGTAAGCCACTGCACCCAGCCTTCCTTACTTCTTTCATGTGAAATTCACCAGCCTTCCCTTTCTCTTGTCTATGCTCAATCTCCCTCAGTTTTTTGACTAACTCAGTCAGAGAGACAGGGTGTAGAGATTTTGGTACAGGTTAGGTGTTGGTGTAGGTGTAGGTGAGGGGCCTGGCAGAATTTGTGGGAGGTGAGGATGGCCCTGATGGGACATTTTTTGGATATTGACTTAACTCCTTGCTGTCCCTCATTGACTCTGAAACATGGCTCAGTCAGCCACTAAAGGTGGCTGTCAGCTTCCAGGGTACCTCCTGTCAAAAAACTAACACCCTCACCTCTTAAGAGAGTTCAGAGAACCCTTCAGGGAATAGGTAGCATTCCTCCTCTGGGGTTAACACAAAAGCGGAAAATACTTGCTCTTGCTCTCTGTCTTATTCTAACAATTGACCTAACAACTTTATAGGACACATTAGCAAGTGGTGAATATAGGAAACAGGACAAGCAGATAATAAATAATTCAGTGAGAAATATATTCCAGAAAACCAATTGATGTGATTGGAGAGCTCTTGATAAATGTAACATATTTACAAACACTCATTACATTGTATTGTTATCACAAAAGCTAATTTATTCTGATTAAAAATTATTTTCCATGAAAACAATGGCTGGGGGAACTAAAATTTCTAGGGAGACCAACTCCAAAGTTAATCTAAATAGCTTCTCTGGAGCAAATGCATTTTTAAGTTGATTACCAGCTCACTGAGTTTCTTTGGCCTTGGGATCCAGCAGGAGGGTGCCATTATATACTTTGAGGTTTCACTTTCACAGAGAATGGAAACATAGAGATTCAATTCCTATGAAAAAAAAAGATAGAATAAGTCTTATGTTATCAGCAGACACTCCAGGGCATGAAATTCCTATTTGGTTGGGTGAGTTATTTCAGAGGCATGGTGAAATTAAATAATGGCTTTGTTGGCTATTTGACTGCCTGTTCCTCTACACTCTTTGTTTTATTTTGTGTATAATTATGTTTATTTAATCTTTTAATAAAAGCACAAACACATCAAATTAAAAACCTTAAAAAACTGTAACTTCAAACAGTACCAAAAAAACCTAAACCCTAAAAAGTGTATCTCTTTCCAAAATTGACCCATTTTCCCGGTACTGTTCCCTCAAGGCAGCTACAGTTAACAGTTTCTTATATATCTTTTCAGAGATGTACTAAGCAGATATTAATACATGTTTCTCTCTTCTCTCTCTCTCTTTCTACACACACACATACACACACACGCATATATATTTACACACATACACATATATAAGCATAGTATACATGTGGTACCATGCCTTGCTTTTTTTATTGAAAAGTATGTCTTGGTCATTGTTATCAGCTCTCTATTGTCAACCTAGTTCTTTGTGATAACTGTATAATATTCATTTTATGAATGCATTATAATTTATTTAGTTCCCTGTTGATATTAGAGTGGTTTTGTCTTTGGCTGAAATGATTTCTAAGGTGGAGGTGAGGAGAAGGTGCAGTGATGCTGGGTTTTGCTCTGATGGTAGGGCATGTATCTCCTGGATGGTTGGGACAACTGAGGGGCATTTGTGAAGGCTGGGTGGAGAAAGGAGAGGAGTTAGATCAGAGAACAGACATGTGGTGGGGGACTGTGTGAAATCTTGCCACGTGATATAATTTCCTTCTGTCTTCCACCTCCCAAGGAAATCCTCAGTAAAGTTGACATTACCGGCAAATGCATTTGGAATTTATCTATTCAGCAAATATTATTTGTACCTTTACATGCCAGGCATTGTTCTAGGTGCTAGAGAGACAGCCATGAACAAAACAAAGTTTCTGCTATCATAGCATTTACATTCAGTGGTGCAGGGAAATAATACTAAAGAATATATCTCATATATATAGAATATATTATATATTTATATATTCTTTTTTTTTCTGAAAGCAAATAAAGGAGGTCATGGGGCTTGAGAGCAACAGGGAGTGTTGGGATTGTTTTCCTTGGGAGGCAATGCCATATGCCGCCTCGAGGCCAGGTGGATTCAGGGTGGGTGCTGAGGCTGCTGGGCAGTACCACCATATCTGGATTGCCTGGATTACCAGATGGCCTCTCACACCACTCCCCTCTGCATTCCCCCACTGGAAGTTCCTGCTGCTGGCATTGCTGTCAGATGCTGGATCTGTATTCGAGAATGGAGTGCCATCTCCTTTCCAGGTATGTGATAGCATTTGTGGGAGAGGGAGGGGCAGGAAGTGGGAGAGACCTAGAATAAGGGGATGGTGGCTTTGGAGAAAATATGGATAATCTACCAACAGATTAATTCAACATCTCTGAATTACCAAAAGGCTTCTCATCATTCACTGTTTAGCAGGGGGCAGGAAAAATTATTCATTATTCAACATGAGCTGAAATGAAAACGCCACACTTTGTAAAACATGCAAGGTTACCTACGATAGTAACTGCTTGCAGAGCTTTAATGTGTCTGCAGCACGGCCAATTAATTTGCTCTGAGCTTCACTGGAATTCTTATTTGAGATGATTATCTTGGTAACTAAATGCGCCACAGAGAACAAAAACTAAAAATGTCATTTGGTGCTGCTGTATTAATCTGAGTCTTCCTCAGGGCTTTCTCAGACTGCATCAGCAAGGACTTCCCCATGCCCCTGTCCAGCTTCCCTCAGACCTGCAGGCTGGGCAGGGTTTACCAGGAGTGGCATTGCCTGTAGTTTTGCTGTTTAGAATCCAGGCTCTGAAGTCAGACCAGTCTTGGAATTCACATTTACTAGCAGCCACTTACCAGGTGACCTCAGGCATCTAATGTCACTGTTTTTTCATTTGTAAAGTTATAATAATTTTAGTACCTACCTCACATGAATGCTGCAAAGATTACAACAGATGTGTTTGCAAAGTGCCTGGTCCTTTGTAAACTCTCACTAATTTGAGCTTTCTTCTTCTCCTTCTTCTCCTCTTGCAACCCCTCTTCCTTCTTCATCAACACTGCTACTGCCACAACCATCATCATCATCATCATCATTTTCCCCCTTCTATCTATATTATATGTTTTATTTGTGTGTTGAGATTTTAAGTATTGTGTGCAAACTGGGAAAACTATAAAAGACAGTATTGGCACAACTGAATCCAACTTATGAGGGAGGCCTCAAAGAAATGAACAATTGGGGGAACTGAGCTCTGGTCCAGGCTTTTCTGCCTCCATGTGGTTTAGACCAATTCCTTCATCTCTCTGGGCTCCACCCTCCTCTCTGGTAGGACAGAGAGGTTGGAATTGGTGATCTCTCAGGTCCTGTTTCACTTTGAAGGAAGTGGTTCCTAAACAACCACAGGTAGGTAAGTTAGGGTGTGTTTGGCAGCACATAGCAAAGTAACTAAGAAACAGTGGCTTATACAAATAACATAGGCTTAAAAAAATCCTCAACAAATTTTGACAAACCAAATCTAGCAGTATGTAAAAAAGCTTATATATTACAACCAAGTAGAGGTAGTTTTGTTTTTGTATCCTCTGAATACAGCTCATTAAATAATTCATTAATATGTGTACATTCTCTCAACAACATTGAGCTTTTCCTAAGAACAGAAGTAATACCTTTTATTAAAAATCTTTGTACCTCTCAGAGTTTCTAGCTTAGTATTTTGCTAAATAAGCATCTGTTGATTTAAATTAAAAATTAGAAATAATGCAAAATCTTAGCTAATCATCATATTACCTAGTACTTTATTTTACTACCTTTATGTTTTAGACCTATCAACAATTTGTAAATGAGTAGGTTGTTGAGGCTTCTGTTTTTAGTCTAATGTTTTGCATGTATAATTCCTTGGGAGCTTGTAACACATCACAAGAATATTATTAAACAACAATTAACCTTGTGAACAAAAGAGAAGTCACAAACATTATTTATTACTTTGTCAGTTTCAATAAAGACCTAATGTGCTAATAGCTTTTCATGGAGACAGCTGCCATCAGTTAAGTAAAAACATCGTTAAGTTGCAACCATAAATATAAATAGAGGCAGAAGCTATGAGTTTCCTGATTGCTGACATGCATTAACTGGTTTATGGTTATCATTTCAGTAGCTTTCTATTGCATTGTGTTTTTTTATGGCTGTCTGTTGAACGCATCCATATCCACATACATTTATTGAATGTCACAGCTGAGAGGCATTTCAAGAACATAGCACCCAACATTTTTTAAACTGTGGTCAAAGATTTCTTAGAAGTTACTGAGAGTCTCTTAAAGGATTTCCTGAGTGTTGTAAGGTCAGGGACATTGGACAGTTCTCCAGGCAAAGCAGGGCACTTTCACATGGCTATCTTGATGCAAGTTTCATCTTGGCTCAGTCATTTTAATACAGGTATTTTGTCAAGGCATGACTGCATAAAATAATCCTATAAACTAATAAAATCACTGGTCCTTATCAGCAATAATTTATGCAATAGCTACCCTTAATTCTTAGTCTACTCCAACCTCTACCCCTGTTACGGTGATTTTCATTTTCAATTTTATTCACTTATCTATTGTTTGAATTTTTATACACATTTATTACTTTTGGAAATAATATTAAAGATTTTTCTTAGAAGTCTGATTAAACTGGGATAGAGTCTTAGGAGTATCAGGCTTATCTCCCCAAACCAGCATTGCATAGGGTATTATGAAATGAAAATGTATATTACCAAAAGTTCTGAGAGAACTACTAGAAATGTAACTGGCAATTTCCTGTGCAGTCTGGAGCTGAGAACAAGGGGCTAAATATCCATACTCATAGTATCTTTAACTCTGATGGATGAATGAGAGAATTTAAGATGTGGGCCAGCCAAAGCATAAATAAAGGCTTGGAAAATTTTTGGACCTCACTCCATCTCTGAATCTCATCCCACCCTTACTGCATACTTCAACTTGACCTCATCCTCGATTTTTCATCCTGAAATGGTGTTGGCAGTGCAGTAATGCTCAGGTATAGGGTGGGCTTACTGGATTTTCATGTTACTTGGTGTACGAGATTCTTGTTGCTGCTATAGCAAGCACACACTTGGTAGCTTAAACAACAGAAATTTATTCTCTCACACTTCTGGGGTCCGTAAGTCCAAATCAAGGTGTCATCAGGTCTGTGCTTCCTCAGAAGGCTCTAAGGTATACAAGGTGTACCCTGGCTTGTGGCTGGGTAAAACTAGCCTCTTCTTCTGTTTTCACATGACCAGTGTCTGTGCCTTCTCTCTTTGGTCTTCTGTAAGGACGTCATTGGATTTAGAGCCCACCCAGATAATTCAGGATCATCTCATCTCCAAATTCTTAACTTTATTTTATCTGCAAATTTCCGTTTTCTAAATAAGGTAACATTCACTTATTTACCACCTAAGGTAATATTCACAGGTTCTAGGGATAGGAGGAGGTGAATATTTTTTTTGTGGGGGAGGGGAGCTATTATTCAATCTACTACATTTGATAATTAAAAGAGAATTGTTATTATTATTATTATTATTATTACTTTTTGGAGATAGGGTCTCACTTGGTCGCCCAGGTTAGAGTGCAGTGGTGTGATCTCAGCTCACTACAACCTCTGTCTCCCAGGCTCAAGTGATCCTCCCAACTCAGCCTCTGAGTAGCTGGGACTACAGGTACATGCCAACATACCTGGCTGAAAATTGGTAAAATTTTAAGGTAAAAGTTTAATGGATTATATCTTCTCTTAGGTCAAAATGTTCATTCATCAAAACAGTGGCCAGGATCAAAATGTTGCTTGCCTGACTCCGAAGCCTACCTTTACTTCAGCCAGAGCCACTTTCCTGCTTTTGGCTGTTCCACATGAGTTTGGGCTAGTATAAGACTTCCACAGCTAAATGTAAATTCCGAAACTCCTACTCTTTTTTTTGCTTTATTATTTTTAGTTGACACATAATAATTGTGCATATTTATGGAGTACAGTGAAATATTTTCATATATGTATACAATGTGTAATGATCACATCAGGATAAATAGCATATCTATCACCTTAAACATGTATCATTTCTTTGTGTTGGAAACATTCTCTGGAACTTATTCCTCTTCTCTAGTTGTAATTATGTCTGCTAATCAACCTCTTATCATCTGTACCTCCCTCTATCCTTCCCAGCCTCCAGCAACCACTATTCTTCTATGAGATCAACTTTTTCTAGCTCCCACATATGAGTGAGAACATACAGCATTTATCTTATTGTGCCTAGTTCATTTCATTTAACATGTCCTCCAAGCTCATCCATGTTGCTGTGAATGGCAGGCTTTCATTCTTTTTATGGCTGTATAGTACTCCATTGTGTACATGCACCACATTTTCTTTATCCATTTATCTGTTGATGGACATCTAGGTTGATTCCACATCTTGGCTATTGTGAATAGTGCTGCAGTAAACATGAAAGTACAATACAGCTTCAACATACTGATTTACTTTCCTTTGGATTTATACTCAGTAGTTGGATGGCTGGATCATATGGTACCTCAATATTTACTTTTTGTAAGGAGCCTCTATACCATTTTCTGTAATGGTTGTTATATATAATGGCTGTATTATTTACATTCCCACCAGCAGTGTATGAGAGTTCCCTTTTCTCCACATCCTTGCCAGCATTTGTTATCTTTTGTCTTTTTTGTTAATAACCATTCTGACTAGGCTGAGATGATATCTCATTGTGGTTTTGATTTGCATTTCCCTGATGATTAGTGATGTTGAGCATTTTTTCATATACCCATTGGCCATTTGTATGTCTTCGTTTAAGAGATCTATTCAGCTCATTTGCCCATTTTAAAATCTGTTTTCTTTTTTACTGTCGAGTTCCTTGGATATTATAGATATTAGTCCCTTGTTGGATGAATAATTTGCAAATATTTTCTTCCACTCTCCAAGTTGTCTCTTTGCTCTGTTGATTGTTTCCTTTACTGTGCAGAAGCTTTCTGGTTTAATATAATCCCATTTGTTTATTTTTGCTTTTGTTGCCTATATTTTTAAATATAACCTCATGTGCTTATTTTTTGTGCCTTTTGAGGTCTTCTCCGTAAAATCTTTGCCCAGTCTGATGTCCTGAAGTTTCCCCCATGTTTTCTTCTGGTAGTTTCATAGGTTCAGGTCTTAAGTTTAGGTCTCAAGTCCATTTTTATTTGATTTTTGTATATGGTGAGAGATGGGGGTTTAGTTTTATTCTTCCATATGCATATTGAGTTCTCCCAACACCACTTGTTGAAGAGACTCCCTTCCCTAGTGAATGTTTTTGGTGCTTTTGTCAAAAATCAGTTGACTATAAATATATGGATTTACTTCTGGGTTCTTTATTCTGGTCCATTGGTCTGTGTATCTGTTTTTGTGCAAGCACCATGCTGTTCTGGTTACTACAGCTTTGTAGTATATTCTGAAGACAAGTCATGTGATGCTTCCAGCTTTGGTTTTTGTTGTTATTCGGAGTAGCTTTGGCTATTTGGGGTCTTTTGTAGTGCCATATAAATTTTTTTTTTCTTTTTCTATTTCTGTGAAGAATGTCATTGGTAATTTGATGGGAATTGCATTGATCCTGTAGATCACTTTTGTTAGTATGTTCATTTTAACAGTATTCATTCTGGCAATCCATGAACATGAAATGTCTTTACTTGTGTGTGTGTGTGTGTGTGTGTGTGTGTGTGTGTGTCTTCAATTCCTTTCATTAATGTTTTATAGTTTTCCTTGTAGAGATTTGTCACTTCCTTTGTTAAATTTGTTCCTAGGTATATATTTTGGTAGCTATTATAAATGGAATTACTTTCTTGATTTCTTTTTTAGCTAATTCATTGTTGCTGTATAGAAACCCTATTGATTTTGTACATCAATTTTGTATTCTCCAACTTTGTTGAATATGTTAATAAATTCTAACAGTTTTTGATGGGACTTTTAGGGATTTCTGTACATAAGATAATGTAATTTGAAAACAGGGACAATTTGATTTCCCCCTCTTCAATTTGGATGCCCTTTATTTCTTTCTCTTCAGTATTTGCTATGATTATAACTTCAAATATTACTATGATGGATAATAGTGGTGAGAGTGGGCATCCTTGTCTTTCCCAGGTCTTAGAAAGCTTTTCCCCATTCAGTATGATGTTAGCTGTGAGTTTGTAACATTTGGCCTTTATTGTGTTGAGTTATGTTCCTTTTATACCTAATTTTTTGAGACTTTTTATCATGAAGTGCTGTTGAATTTTATAAAATGCTTCTTCTGTATCTATTGATATAATTATATGGTTGTAGTCTTTCATTCAATTGATAAGATATATCATATTTATTGATTTGCATGTTAAGCCATCCTTGTATCTCTGGGATAAATATGCTTGATCATGGTGAATGATTATGGTGAAACATGTTGTTTAATTTCTATGTATTTATAGTTTCAAAAGTTCCTTTTGTTATTTATTTCTAGTTTTACTGCATTGTGGTCAGAAAAGGTGCTTAACAGAATTTCAATTTCTAAAAATTTGTTGAGATTTATTTTGTGGCCTAACATATGGTCTATCTTGGAGAATTTTCTATGTGCTAATGAGAAAAATGTTTATTATGCAACCGTTGGATGAAGTGTTCCATAAATGTCTGTTAGATCCAGTTGGTCAAAAGTGCAGTTTAAATTCAGTGCTTCCTGGTTGATTTGCTGTCTAGATGATTTCTCCAATGCTGACAGTAGAGAGTTGAAGTTCCCAACTATTATTGTATTGAGGTCTATCTCTCCTTTTAGATACAATAATATTCATTTTATATATGTGAATGTCCTGGTATTGGGTGCATATATATGCACAATTGTTATATCCTCATGCTGAACTATCCCTTTTTCATTATTTGATGACCTTTCTTGTTTCTTTTTATAATTTTTGACTTATAGTCTGTTTTATTTGATATAAGTATAGTACTACTGCTCTTTTTTGGCCACTATTTGCATGAAATATTTTTTGACCCTTTACTTTTAGTCTTTATGTGTTTTTAAATGGAAAAATTTTTCTTATTGGCAGCATATATTGAGTCTTTTTTTTTTTTTTAACCCACTCAGCCAGTCTATATCTTTTGATCTACGTTCAAGGTTATTATTGCTAGATAGAGACTTACTCCTGTCATTTTGTTAATTGTTTTGTGGTTGTTTTGCTTATTCTTTGTTCCTTTCTTCCTCTTTTATTGTTTATAATTACAGCAGTGATAAAGTTTGATTCTTTTCTCTTCTTTGTGTATGTTCTCTACCAATAAGTTTTATACATCTGCATATTTTCATAATGCTGGGGCTATTTTCCTTTTGCTTGAAGATGTAGGACTCCCTTGAGCATTTCTTGTGATGCCTGTCTAGTTCCTCAGGTTTTGCTTATCTGAGAAAAACTTTATTTCTTCTTCATTACTACAGAATAGAATAGCTTTGCTGGGTACAAAATTTTGGGTTGAAAATTTTTTCCCATCACTTTGAAAATATTTCATTCTCTCCTGGTCCATAAGGTTTCTGCCGAGAAATATGCTGTTAGACTATTAGGGATTCTTTTATATCTATCTTGATGCTTTTCTTTTGCTGTTTTTAGAATTCTCTTTTTATTTTTGACATTTAACAGTTTGTCTATAATGTGCCTTGAGGAATACCTTTTAGAGTTGAACATATTTGGATATCTGAGCTTCCTGGATCTAGATGTCTGTATTTATTCCAAGACTTGGGTTGTTTTTAGCTATTGTTCCATGAAATACTTTTTTTAAACCCTTTCTTCTTTTCTTCTGGAACTCCACAATGTAAATATTTATTTCCTTAATGCTGTTTCAAGTTTTATAGGCTTTCTTCACTCTTTTTCATTCTGCTTTCTATTTTTCCTCAGACTGGGTAATTTCAGGCAAATTATCTCAAGTTCAGAGATTCTTTCTTCTGCTTAATCAAGGCTGCTGTTGAAGTTCTTGATTGTATATTTTATTTCATTCATTGCATTCTTCAGCTGCAAGATTTATGGTTTTTTTTTTTAATATATCTAACTCTTTGTTCAATTTCTCATTCATATTGTAAATTGCTTTCCTAGTTTTATTGAGTTATGTGTCTTTTCTTATATCTCACTGTGTTTCTCTAATATCACGATTTTGAATTCCTGTTTCTGGAATTCATAGGTTATCTTTTCTTTGGTGTCTTTTACCAGAAAGTTAGTGTGTTCCTTTGGTGGTGTCATATTTTCTTCCTTTTTCATGTTTCTTATGTTCCTGCATTTATGTCTGTGCATCTGATGGAACATTTTCCTCTTCTGAATTTTCTAGAGTAGATTTTGTAGAGAAAGACTTTCACCTGTAATTGGATCTTAATGTGGTAGTTGGAAAGGGTATGGTGACTCTGATTTTGAGTAGATGCAGTAGTATTGTCTTCATTCTGCTTCTTCAGCTGTGATCAATGTCAGCAATAACTGTGGGTGCCTCAGTGACTCAGGCTGTAGAAGTCTGTGACAGCTAAGATAACAATGTAGGCTGTTAAAGTCCTCAGTGGCAATGGCTTTTGGGGTCCTCTTATTCTCATTTTCCCCACAATGGGGAGACTCAGTTGAGGAGGTCCCTCTTGATGATGGGCCTGACATAACCTTACTGGCACCTTCAATTTTGTTGGGTTCCAAGCATAGATGATTGATAGAGTTGTAGAGCCACGGTTCTAAGCTCAGGTCTTAAGAATCTATTATGGCATCTGGGTCTTGGGGTACAGGTTCACTCACTGTGGAAAAGCTTTATATACATTGCTCACAGAGCCAGCTTCTGTGACTCTGAGGCACTACCTAGCAGGGGACCCAGGGGCTATGTGGTAACTTTTATTCTGACCCTGGTGGGCAAGGCACAGTTCTTGGCCCAGCTCCAATAAAGAAGTAGTGCTCTTGAGGTTAGGGCTTAGGGAACAGTGCATGGCTGCAATTCAAAAACCAGAGCCAACAGGGCTCAGTGGTAACTCAGGTCCCAGGGGATGAGGCCCTGTGCAGCAGTGACTCTAGACTCTGAGACTCTAGACTCTGGACTCTGTGAGGCCAGGTGCATTGGCAGAAAGGACCCAAGATGAGCAGAGTGTAGCTGTCATTGGGGCCCTGGGGATTGGAAGCAGCACAGTAATGACTCCACTCCCCAAGGAGAGGAGTGTCTCAGAAGCTCAGTCTCTACAAGGCTAGTCTAGTACCAGGGAAGTAGGACATTAGAGATGTTTGGCCCATAGGGAGGGTGTTTCATTTCAGCCCTGCTCTGTTTCCCTGGAACATGGGATATTATATCAGATCAGCACTGGAATACTCAGCTGCTTAGCTCTTCCAAGGCCCCAGTTCCCCAGGGATGATGCACTGCTTCAGCTCAGGCTCAGTGAGGGTGACTGCTCTGGGCAGCCCAGATATCATTTCCCTAAAATGCATGATGTTGCTTCCACTTAGGTAGTTGTGTACATGACTACTCTAGGGGATAAAGGCACAGGTTCCTTGGAGGCAGGATACTGCTTCAACTTAGGCACTGCTTCAAGATAGGCATGACTATCTGGGCAGCCAAAGTACTGCTTTCCCAGGAGGCAGGGTATCACTTCAACTCAGGCACAGGGGAGATGATGGCTCTGGGTGGCCAAGGCTCCATTTTCCAGGATGCCAGACATTGCTTCAGCATACCTGAAGCACAGGTGGCAGGGTGCAGCATTGACTGGGAGGAGTACATGGCACAGCTCCACGAAAGCACCATTTCCCTGGGAAGCAGTGCATAGCTTCAGCTTGAGTACGTTGGGACAGGTGCAGCAGCAAGTGGAAAGGGTAGATGAAGCAGCTCAGCTAAAGCACTGTTTCCCTGGAGAGGGTGTGCAGCTTTAGGTTGGCCTTAAGAGCAATGGGGAGAAGTGGATGAAGTGGTTCCATTAAGGTAATGTTTTCATGAAAGACAGTATACAGCTTCAGCTTAGGCCCTTAGGGGCAGGGTGCAGCAGCCACTGGGAGAGGTGGATAGAGCTGCTCTGCCAAGATGCTATTTCCCAGGGAAAGAGTGTTCTACTTCAGCTCCAGCCCACAGGGGCTGGGTGTAACCTTGACTTGGAGGGGTGGGTGGAGTGGCTTCACCACTACTTGTCCCCATGGAAAAAGGTGAAACAGCTCGTCTCAGCTCAGCTTGGGGATGTTTGGGCCATCAGGTATGGGTGGTTCTACAGCAGCTTAGCCTCAGGGATAAAAGGGTACCATGGCCACTTGTCCCCAGAGCAAGATAGACTCCAGTAATAGTCCTAGTTCCAAGTCAACATACCATAGTAGCTGCGTGGACCACAAGGGGCAAGGCATAGTGTCGCTCCTTCTCTGAAAGGGGCACAGCTTTGTGGACCACCAGCAGCTCCCTCAGCTGAGCCTAGCTCCTGTGAGAACTGCCAAGGCCCCCAGTGGTGAGGTCTGTAGATGTTCAGCGTGTTGATAAGGGCACTGGAATCCTCTTACTGACCTTACCTCCACAGGGGGAAGTTCCTCCTGACTCCCAGCTGATCCTGGCTTGGGGATGGAATGGTCCATTTCTTTCTTTCTGTGGCTATCCTCAGATTCTGTACCTGCCCAGGGTTGCTGTGACTTCTTTGATGTACTCTGGTGTTCTTTTAAAGTTTTTCATTTAAGTGTAATAAACACATTTAAATGTATTTAATTATTATTTAAATGTTGCTATTTATGTTTAGTTTTATCTGTCTTTGTTGGGGGCAGGGAACAAGTGGTAGGGCCTCTAGTCGGCCATCCTGCTGATGTCTGAGAATGCCTACCCCTTGTGAGATAACTTCATTTGTTCTGTGAGGAAACAGACATCTTGAGGCTGAGAAGGACATTGCCCTCAGAGTCCTGAGGGCTACAAGCTTCATCTGTCTCCACCCTGACAGTTCTGGGATGGTGGACATATCATCTAATTTCTTTACTCTTTAGTTTCTTCATCGATAAAGAGATGATAATAATACTTCTACTAACCTATAAAATTATTATGAGTATAAAATGCTTTGAAAATAGGTGTAGAGTTTACTTGCAATATTATGATGATTTTTCAACATATATTTGAAATTGCCCCCGAAATGTGTTTATGCCTCCACATTTAAAGTGAACAGAAAAAATACATGATTATGAACCTTAAGCTCAAAAGGACTTACTCCTTCATTATAACCTGCAGCTACCTGGGGAACTATTGAGAGCACAAACAAAGGTTATAATCTAAAGGTTCGGAAACAGAAATAAGGAGGTAGCAATAAATAACAGGGCCAGTTTAGAGCAGAGTTGGCAGCCTCACAAACTTAAAGAAGCCAGACAGGTAATGTAAACAAAGCAGACAAAAGTAAGAAGAAGAGGAGCAGAGACACAGGGAAGATAGTCATTGATACAATAGTTGAGGGTAATGATAGGGAGTAGCAGGGATTGTAGTGCATGGGGGCAGTGGAAGCAGAATTTGATTCAGTCTAGAAATTGTTGCTCTTCAATTGCCTGCTGATGGTTGCCACGCAGAGACACATGCCCATCAAGCTAGATCATCCAAGGAAGAAATACCGATTTTTACGTAAAATATTCTTGTATCATTATGTGGCTAGGCCAGGCTATGCTGTGATAACCAACGGCTCTCCAAATGACAGTAGCTTACCAAAAGCTTATTTATCCCTCTTTGAAGTATTCAGGGAATCTGGGTAACTCTCCAGGGCAGCTTCCCTTTCTGCATCAACTCAGCCATCCCAGCTCCACCATCTCAATATCAGGTCTCCATGTTCCCAGTGGCCACATGTTATGGGTTGAATTGCATCCTCCCAAAAAAGATATGTTTGAGGCTTAACCCACAGTACCTCAGAATGTGACCTTGTTTAGAAACATGATTTAGTGGGCCCTGATCCAATAGAACTGCCGTCCTTACAAAAAGGTGGAATTTTGGACACAGGGAGAGACATGTACACGGGGAAAACATCACATGAAGATTGGAGTGATGCTGCCACAAGCTAAGGAACCACCAGGACCTCAGATAGAGACCTGGAACAGATCCTTCCCTGGTCCCCTCACAGGGAACACGACCCTGCCAGCACCTTGAGATCAAGCTTCTAGCCTCTAGAAGTGTGAGACAACAAATTTCTGTTATGGAAGCCACTCAGTTTATGGTACTTTGTTATAGCAGCCCTAGGAAATGAGGACACCAAGAAACAGAAAGGCTGGGTCATCACATAGGAGCTTTTCTCTGCGTCAGCCTCAAGGACACATGTCATTTCTGCTCACGGTCTGTTGGCCAGGGCAGTCATGTGGCTCCACCTACTAATGAGGGACTGAGAGGTGTGCCCAGAAGAGATTAAATGGACGTTGGTGAGCACTCATAATATTTACTTGCTTTTTAGAGTGTTAGCAACCAAATCAGTTTGGGAAAGAAAGAAAATAAAACTGAGCAAGCTGACACTATATGAGCCAAACAAACTTCCCCTTGTTCTGGGTCTCACCAATGTGTTCCAGCCTGGGACCTGCTCCTGAGGGCAAACCCACAGGCAGTGCCATGGAGTGGGGTTTGCGTTTCTGGGGGAATGCGGATTTTAGTCATGGACAAGGAATAAGCACCGCTGGTATATGGAGCCTTTGGTATCAAGTGGAGGTCTTGGATGGGGAAATGATTCCAGAACATGAGACTTAGAGAAGCATAGGAGTCTTGGAAAGGGGAGGATGCAAAGACCACCACCCACTAACAGTTTTTACTTGGAGCTGTTTTTGTTTATTTGTTTGTTTGTTAATCCTATGCTCCTCTATCCTCTTTTTCTCCCCTTCTGAATACATACTTTATTGCCCCTGGAAACCAAATCAGTCCTACTAAGTTCATCTGAATTATAGGTGAAGTTGGTTTTGAAAGGATGACCTTGGGAAGCTGCCCACCATTTATGCATTACTTCTGGAAACATACAATCTAAATTTCAAACAACTAGCCTAGAAAATAATTTTTATGAAATAGCACATTGGCAAATGTGGGACCTTATGTGTGTGTATGCACAAACATGTTTACCACTTTGATATATATTCAACCTAGCAACAGCATTTTAAAATTATTTGTATGCGATATACTTTGCTCATGTGCATATAATTTAAAAATAATCTATCTAGGTTCTTTCAACTGAATTTCTCTTAGAATATATATCATATTAACTTGGCTTATGGATCTTGTTCAAAATTATTCTTAAAGAACATGCTTGGTTGGTTTCACTAAGCCAAATTTTTTTGAATACTCTAAAAAGTAAGAGAAGGAAATGAGACAAATTGTACTTTTCATGTACTGTGGCACAAGCTAGAAAAATATAATTGGGCTTCAGGCCAAGTTCTGAAGGCAATTGGAGCTGCTTATGTCAATTGGGCATAATTATTCCTCAACTCCTGTTGACAGAAAGAAAAATTGGTAGTGATCTGCTTTCCCATGCCTGGGATTCAGAGAGAATATTTGGGCTCCAGATCACGGCAGATGGGTACGTGCAGAAGCCACTGATTTGTCATTTGCGGGGAACAGGGAATCCTCCAGTTTGGAGGAGACCTTGTATATGAGTTGCCTTGGGCCATCTGTTCTATAGTTGAAGACAGCACCATACACTCAGTAAATGTTTGTGGAATGAATAATGAATCTTTCCTAGAGAGCTGCCCTGCATGTGTGTCTGCCTATTCTTTTCACCTGACTACCCATATGGTCCATTCTCTGGTGACTATGAGGAAGTGCACACTGAACAGGCTAAGGCTCTACCCCGGGTTGATTTACTGAGCCAGTATTTGGTGAACCTACTAGGTGCTAGGAGTTGTGCTAAGTCCCAGATGTGTAATTAACAGTATCCCAACCTGGAAAAATGTGTTTGTCTTGAAAAAGAGGGAGATACCTGAGCAGGGCAAAAGCCCCTAGTGAAGCAGAAGTGACAACGTGAAGAATTTAGTCCAGAGCTTGTAGGGACAGCAGAGGAAGAGTCTAAGCATTCTGACTTTGTTTGACTTCAGGGACATAATCTGTTTATGCAGAAGATTCTTTTGCCTGATGTTATTTCTTCTTCCTGAACCCTGGATTGCACACCCCTGATTCCTTGGGAACTTTAGGCCATACGTTTCCTATATTCTATTTTCAACTTACCTATTAATTGGCACATGCCCCTTCACATATAAATGTGCATACATCTTTTACCTGAACAAAACCAAATTCTTGATTTGCTTATGAGTTCCTTCTAGCTTCTGTTTTTCCCTTGTCATTTCCTGCCCAGTCAAGAAATTTAAAGGGTTAATTTACTCAATGCCTCCTCTTCCTCATGTTACACTACCAGTGTGGCTTCGTGTCTTCCCCATGCTACAACTGTTCCCATGGAGGTCACCCATGATATCTTCATGTGAATCCATTTTTAAATCCACATAGTGAATGTTTTGATGACGTTTGACCCTGCTGATCAAGCGTTTCCTGAAATCCTGGCGTTAGTGACCTCAAATGCTCTTGATTTTTCAATTCCCTTCCTGGTTCTTATTCTCAAGCACCTTTCTGAGTAATGCTTATTCCACCCACTCTTTAAATGACATATTGTAGGGTTTGGATTTTGGCCACCTCTCCTTTTCATTCTGCTTACTTTCCGTGGGTGACTTCATCCACCTTAACATCCTTAGCTAGCCTCTATCCATGCTGACAATTCCCAAATCTGTATTTCGAGCCTAAATTTCTTTCCTGAGTCAGGCTATGTACCTACTATATGCTTAATTTCTCTGCTGGTAGGTCCCCTAGTAAACTAAAAATCAAGAGTTAAATAATGAACTCTTTGTCTTTCCCCTATTTACCGCGTTCTCTCTACCTCAATGCATAATGTTATTCCTTACTTAGTTACTTAAGTCATACCACTGTTCAATCAGTTATCACATCTTGTCAATTCTACCAACTTAAACATTTTCAGATACTTCTCTTTTTTTCTTTCTTTCTCTCTCTTTCTTGTTGTGTTTTGTTTTTGTTGACAGGGTCTTACTCTGTCACCCAGGCTATAAGGCAGTGATGCAGCCTTAACCACCTGAGCTCAGGTGATACTCCCATCTCAGCCTCCTGGGTAGCTGGGACTACAGGTGCACTCTACCATGCCCAACTAATTTTTTTTGTATTTTTAGTAGAGACAGGGTTTTGCCATTGATATGGTTTGGCTGTGTTACCACCCAAATCTCATCTTGAATTGTAATTCCCACAATTCCCATGTGTTATGGGAGGAACCCAATGGGAGGTGATTGAATTATGGTGAGGGGGTCTTTCCTGCACTGTTCTTGTGATGTTGAATGAGTCTCACAAGATATGATGGTTTTAAAAATGGGAGTTTTCTTTGTACAAGCTCTCTCGTTGCCTGCTACCATCCACGTAAGATGTGACTTGCTCCTCCTTGCCTTCTTTCATGATTGTGAGGCCTCCCTAGGCACATGGAACTGTAAGTCCAATAAACCTTTTTCTTTTGTAAATTGTCCAGTCTCAGGTATGTCTTTATCAGCAGCATGAAAATGAACTAATACAGTAAATTGGTACCAGTAGAGTGGACACAGCTGAAAAGATACCTGAAAATGTGGAAGCAGCTTTGGAACTTGGTAACAGATAGAGGTTGGAACAGTTTGGAGGGCTCAGAAGAAGATAGGAAAATGTGGAAAAGTTTGGAACTCTCTAGAGACTTGTTGAATGGCTTTGACCAAAATGCTGATAATGATATGGACAATGAAATCCAGGCTAAAGTGGTCTCAGATGGAGATGAGGAACTTGTTAAGAACTAGAGCAAAGGTGACTCTTATTATGTTTTAGCAAAGAGACTGGCAGCATTTTGCCCCTGCCCTAGAGATTTATGGAACTCTGAACTTGAGAGAGATGATTTAGGGTATCCGGCAGAAGAAATTTCTAAGCAGCAAAGCATTCAAGAGGTAACTTGGATGCTGCTAAAGGCATTCAGTTTTATAAAGGAAGCAGAAAATAAAAGTTTGGAAAATGTGTAGTCTGACAATATGATAGAAAAGAAAAACTCATTTTGTGAGGAGAAATTCAAGCCAGTTGCAGAAATTTGCATAAGTAATGAGGAGCCGAATGTTAATCCTCAAGACAATGGTGGACATGTGTCCAGGGCATGCCAGAGGTCTTCACGGCAGCCCCTCCCATCACAGGCTCAGAGGCCTATGAGAAAATGGTTTTGTGAGCTGGGCCCAGAGTCCCAGTGCTGTGTGCAGAATGGTGACTTGGTGTACCACATCCCAGCCACTCTAGCTGTGGCTGAAAGGGGCCAACATAGACCTTGGGCTGTGGCTTCAGAGGGTGCAAGCTCCAAGCCTACACATCTCCTAGTCCTGCTTGCTGTTATTTCTAGGCTAGACGGGGCCATGTGGTTATTTCTGGCCTATTGGCCATGAGTGGAAGTGGCTTGTATCAATTCTGGGGTGAGGCCTGATTCTCCAAAGTCTCTTTCTCTTCTGAGGTAAACCCCAAAGCCCTGTCTTGACATGACAGAGTCTGGGTCCCTGAATAACTAGGAGGATCAGAACTCCTTTCTAGTCTTCAGTAGCTATGTGGGTAAGCAATAAAGTTTTGTAGTTTTAAAGTCACTGAGATTTTGAGATTGTTGTCACCACAGAATGATCAGTTCTATCATTACTATTTAATTCCCTTGTCCCTTCCTACACAGGGAAGTCCTGGGGTCCATTGCAGCAATCCTATCTCCTGTACAAAGAGAATGTGCAAAGCCAAAGGGAGACCTGGTACTTTTCAGCAGTCTAGATAATCCCTATCAACACACAGTAAGACTGCCAGATGCCAGCTGCTCAACCAGGTCTTACTGGGCTACTAAGTATATATAAAGGATGTTTTATTTCCTTGAAGACCTTAAATGTCTACGTTGGAGAGACAAGAAGGAGAAACCTATAATCAACAAAAATACAAATACATGCAGTAATTACGTGAGTGCATTGTAGGGGTGGTTAGCAACTGAATAATATTAATCAGGGATGTGGAGGGTAGACCTTGAACTGCCACCTCCAAGTTGGAAGGACTTATTGCAGAGTTTTTCAGCCTCAGCAGTATTAACAATTTGGGCTGGATAATTCTTTGTTTTGGGGACTGTCTTGTGCATTGAAGATGTTTAGGATATTAACAGCATCCCTGGCTTCTACTTTAGTTGCCAATAGCATCACCATCTCATTCCAGTGCGAAAACCAACAGTGTCTCCAGATATTACCTTAAGTCCCCTGGGAGAAAAGTCTCCCCTCACTTGAGAACCACTGGTTTCTTGAATGCAGCTGCGATGATCTCATCTGTTTCTACTAGGAGCTAAACAAGTTTAGCTTTGGGAAAAATGGCAGATGCTTACACAGCAAATTTTAAAAGCACCAGGAATGTCAGTCTACAAATCTCTCTCCTCTCTGAAAGATACCTTCTCTGGAAGCTTTGGATGGGGATTCCTTTTTGTAAAATCAGAGAAGCCTTGCTTTCAATATGCAATGTCCTTGGGAAGGATTACACAGGAAGCTCTAACCAAGCATTTATACGTCATCAAAAGGAGGATCTGAGAATAAATTTGAACCAAGAAGTAGAAAAAAGTAGCAAGACACTCCATGTTGAAAAAGCAGCAAGGCTAAGGAGGCAGAACTGATAGTAGGAAGGGACAGGGGCTCATAAATAGTGTTCCCCAGGCTAGCCTGGGATGAGAGCCTGGATGTTTTCATGGGGAGGAGGAGGAGTGAGTGAGGATTTTGAAATTCATGAAGAGAGTGTACAAAGCTGAGTTGGATGCAAGCTTCAGGGAGCTCTTAGGATACTAGGTAAGGGGATAAAGAAAAGCCAAGAAGAGAAAATCCTCAGGACCCCAGCGTGTGTCCAAGGGCCTGCTGCCATGGCTGTGGCCTTCTTCTGTGGCCTCATCTCGCTACTCCCTATCATGCTTAGGGCTCAACCATCCTGGCCTTTCCACTCTTGAGATGCTCTTCAATTATTTCTGCTTTTCTACGTGCTGATCCACCTGCCTAGAACCAGTCCCCCAACCCTGCCCCAGTTCTTCTCTATGCCCTCTGCCCTCTGCCTAATTATCTGCTACTCATGCTTCAGATTTCAGCTCAACCTATTATTTCCTCTGGGTGCTTCACAGCATCCCGCTCTTCATAGCACATCTCTCAATTTGTAATTAGATATTGATTTGTGAAATTTTTTTTATTGGTGACAATCTCCCTCCCAAACCTGAAGTCCCAATGATGGTAAAAAATGTGTCAGTTTTGCTCATCGTGATCTCCATAGAACATAACTTCAGGACTGGAATATAGTATGTTCTCAATAAGCATTTTTGAATGAACTTATGAGAGTCTGGATTTTCCTACTCCATAATTGTGTCTGGTTGCGTTGAGGCAGAACCCAGAATGATACAAAAAAGGTAGGAGGGGAAAATTAAAAAATTACAACCAAAAGCACAAACTCATCACATCAATAGTTTTATCTTTGTTATTTATAAAGTCTTGCTCTCCATGATCATATTCTAGCCTACTAAAAATGTGACATTCCTTAACTTTCAGTTAAGGTGGGATTTGGCCCCACCCAGATCTCATCTTGAATTGTAACTCCCATAATTCCCACATGTCCTGGGAGGAACCTGGCCAGAGGTGATTGAATTATGCAGGCAGGTCTTTCCTCTGCTGTTCTTGTGATAGTGAATGAGTCTCATGAGATCTGATGGTTTTATAAAAGGGAGTTTTCCTGCACAAGCTCTCTTTCTTGTCTGCTGCCATGTGAGACATGCCTTTCACCTTCCACCATGATTGTGAGGCCTTCCCATCCACGTGGAACTGTAAGTCCAAAAACCTCTTTCTTTCGTAAATTGCCTAGTCTCAGGTATGTTTTTATCAGCAGCAGTGTGAAAATGAACTAATAAACCTGTATAATCAAAGTTACTCTAGAAAGGTGTCAGTAATTAGGTTATAGGACTGTTTTGGCCAGACGCCACATTGTTATTTCATATAGTATTGAATCCTTTTGACCAAGGGAGCCCTGGGTATGTGAGCGCAATAAATTTGAATCTCAGCTGGGCAGAAAGCAGTTTCTATTTCCATGTTTGTCTTTCCTGAGTTGACCCAATAGTGCAGAAGCAATCCCAGAACCCCACAGACTGCTCATAGAGTGCTGGGTATCCCTCAACATTTCACATCATTCACCATTCAGATCATGATGATCTACCAAGATGGTTGAATTTGGGATTGAAGAACTGTATTTAGATGGATTATGTGATAGGCTGTTTTGGCATTGATACAAAAAAATACCTGAGGCTGAGTAATTTACAAAGAAAAGAGTTTTAATTGGCTCACATTTCTGCAGGCTGTACAAGTATGACACCAGCATCTGCTTGGTTTCTGGGGAGGCCTCGGAGTTTTCTCATGGAGGAGAGTGAAGCAGGAGCAAGCATGTCACATGGCAAGAGCAGGAGCAAGGGGTGGGGAGGTGCCACACATTTCTAAACAACCAGCTTTCATGAGAACGCACTCTAGTGAAGATAGCACCAAGCCATGGGGGATCCACTCCCATGGCCCAAACACCTCCCACCAGGCCCAACCACCAACATTGAGGTTTACATTTCAATATGAGATTTGGGGAAGGCTAATGTCCAAACCACATCAGACTATGTTTAGGCTTAGCTGGTAACACTGAAATTCTCTGTTGCTATATGGCCATCCTTTTCTCTACTTCAGATATTCTGTACCATAAATTCGATTTCTTCTAGGTGTGTCCTTATTTATGGGATTAGCTAATACTAGAAAACAAATGAAAAAAGTATATTCTGTGAGTTATAACTTATCAAATCTACTTTCTTGAGGATTAAAGTCAAGGCTTAATCAACAACCTTTGTAATGTGCTGATCTCCATTTCTGTCTAGTCTAACACTATAACCACAGCCCATTTGCATTGTGCTAGGAGCTGAGGTTATGATGTTGGACTAGATGGAGATTACAGACTAGAATTCTAGAATCTTGGAATAGTTGAATGGCTCACTCTATTTATCTGTCTGTCTATCTATCTATCTATCTATCTATCTATCTATCATCATCATCATCTATCTATCATTATCTATATCTACTTTATCTATCTATCTATCTATTCTAACAAGGATTATGCTCAGAAATAAAATAATCAAGCAAAGTTCCAATTCAATGGCAGTTTAAGTAAAAGCACTAAGCTCTTAACAATAAATACTCATCAAAAGGAAAGAAAAATTTACCTGAATACAGGTAGGAGAAGAAAACTTTAAGATGTTTTAATTACTTTATCTCTTCAGGAATGGAGATTATTTTCTTGACAAGGATTAACAGTACACAATATCCTTCCTTTAATAGTTACTGCTCTTGTATAAACACATGTGCACATACACTAATGTATATATATGTATACATATATATGATGTTTAGGAATTGAGGTGAATTTTATTATTCTGTATCTGATATGGACTGGTTTTACAAACCTCCAAAGGTAAATGAGGTCTGGTGATGGACCTGAATATCTAAATTGGAATAATCCTGGAAACTCAACGTCATAAAGGAGTCATATTTATCTCTTAGTCATTCCTGAATCTTCTCTGGCTTCCTCCTCTCATAAATGAAAGCTATTCTCTTGCTAGGTACAAGTATATGTAAAACATAGTTCCATTGTTCAGGAATGAAGCATACTCTGGATAGTCTCAAATGATCTCCTTTTCTCCATCTCCCTCACTATCCCACTGACATGCTTGGGTCTGGGACATTAAAGATCAGCCAGAAGGCATCCCCAACATGACTCATGTGTTAGCCTCAGTTCTCCAGGAAGCGGATACCAAGACAGGATTTTCTTAGGGAAATTGCCTGATAAAATGGGAAGGGAGTTGAGAGAGGGGAAAAAGCTGTCAGATCATGATGCAAGTCTGACCCTGAGTGAAGGAAAGAGGAAGGAAAGATTAGGTGTAAAGATTCTAGACTGCTTAGCAAGCTAAGGAAAGTCCTAAGAAAAGTTTGGCAAGCCTCTTGGGGAGTCCTTAAGCCAGCGTCACCCACCAGTGGTGTCCTCTGTCTCTCAAGAAAGGGCCTGCCTTAGAGTCCATGCTATGCCTAGTTATTGCCTAGGAGCAACCTGTGGGACAAGTAGCCTTGGTGCCATAGCAGTGATGGATTTCAGTGAATGTCACAGCCCAGCAGCAGCTTGGGGCCCTTAGTCAATTAGACTCCCTGGAAGTCTCTGTGGTACATTCTCGTAACCACCACAGCTTGTGATTCATTCAGAAGTTGGTTTGGAAAACATGCCTCCTTTATGCAACAGATGGGAATGTTTTCAAGATTCTGAGCAAACATTTGGTAGGACAGATGCCAGTCTCAATTACCGTAATTTCTTTCCAGAATACTGATAGCCTTCTATACAGATGAAGTCATAGAAGAAATGATATTTCAGGAATGGAGTATATTTTGTTCTTCTGTACCTGATGCGAGCAAGTTTTACAAACCCCAAAAGGTATATGAGGTCTGATGATGGGCTCAAGTATTTGAAATTGGAAAAATCCTGGAAAATCAAGGCCACAGAGTAGTCATATTTATTTCTTAGCCCTTTTTGTTTCTTTTCTTGCTTTGTCCTCTCTCATGACTGAAGCCAGTTTTCTTGTTAGACAGAAAGAACTTCCCAACATGGATTGGCTTTTTAATCTTCACCATCTTTCTAGTTAGGTAATTTAAAAAGCTGTAAAAACTGCATGTTTCAGGCCCATGGATACAAATTTCGTTCTGCCAATTAGGTGCACTCGGGCTAAGATTTCAAAGAAAGGAGGCAGGTGCCATTTTCCTATGGCTGTTGTTTCCAGGAAGCTGGGTCATGACATGTGAGTGTTGGAAGAGTTGGGGTGATGGAAGCCCTGTCTAATCACCAGCTTTGTGAGTATGAAAGGAAGTCATGGCCATAGTCAAAGCAGAACCTTCCTTATCTTTGGGTAACTAAATGGACAGATAAACATTTGTTAAATGAATAAACACATGAATGAATGAAGAATAAATGAATACATGAAAAAAAAACCATAATCTTTCCTTGGGGGAGTCATAGTGGGGTAACCTTGAAATGTATAGTTGAGGGGCAGCTCTCTGACCAATTCTCTTCCAGTCTTCTCGATATCTTCTTAAGCTCTAATACCCAACATTAAGCTCCATGCTTGAACTCTCTGGAATAGGTTCTGTTTTCTGCATTCAACCCACATATACAGTATTTAAATTCCCCATAAAGAGGTTTGTTTTTTTTTTTTTAGATGAAGTCTTGCTGTGTCACCCAGGCTGGCATGCAGTGGTACTATCTCAGCTCACTGCACCCTCTGCCTTCTGGATCCAAGCAGTTCTGTCTCAGGTTCTCGAGTAGCTGGGATTACAAGTGCCTGCCACTGTGCCCAGCTAATTTTTGTATTTTTGGTAGAGACAGGGTTTCACCATGTTGGCCAGGCTGGTCTCGAACTCCTGACCTTGTGATCCGCCCACCTCAGCCTCCCAAAATGCTGGGATTACAGGTGTGAGCCATCATGCCCGGCCAGAAAGGTTGTTGTTTTTAATTAGTTCATTTGTCTGTTCATTCATTCATTCATTTATATATTCATTCATTCAACAAATGTTTACTTTTACATTTAGTTATTGAATATTGGCCTTGTGCCAAGCACTGTGTAAGGCACTGAGGATTCTCTGAAGCCAGGTTCTGCCCTTAAGGAGTTTACATTGAAAGCCAGGGTTTGTGATGGGGTGGATGAGGCTGTACAAAGAATTATTAATGACTGAAAAGGACAGAGTAGAATAACTAATTTGGGGAATGAGGGAAAACTAATATTTACTGAGCATACATTATATGTTAGGTATTTTGATGTGATTTTGTATAGGTTATCATATTTTGTCATCACAACAATCCAGTGAAGCAGATTATTATCCCCATTTTGCAGATGTGCTAACTAAAACTCAAAATTAAGTGCCTTCCCAGAGCATCTGCATCAGGATCCATCAGACCCCAAACTCCATGCTGTTGAAAAGTAAATGTTAGTAACCTTAGACAGTGCTTTGCAATTGCCATGTCCTCTCAAGACTTGCATGAAGAGCAAGGCCTTGGTGCTTCATCAGGTTCTCAGAGTCTCTGTAGTCCACCCAGCATCCTTTAATTAATTTCTACTTTCTCTTTCATTTTCATTCCTATTATTTTTTCTTTTCTTTTTTTTGCTTTGGCCTGCCCATCAAATGCCTTTCCTCTAACTTTCATTCTGCTTCTGATTTTCCCTTTACCACTTTCCCCTTCACTTTGGGCTTCTTGCATTTCTGTCTGTTCATCTCTTCTTTCTCTCTTCTTCCCTGTATCATATCCTCTCTGCCTCATTTCTCTCTCTGGGCTCCTTCAGGCTCTTTGTCTGTCTATCTGTATCATTCATTCTCTGTCTGCCCATTACATATCTCAAAGAGAGTCCCTGACTTAGAGTACTTCAGCCTCTATATTTCTGGTTCCATGTTCAAGTTGAGGGACAGATGATTTTACTTTCTGTCTTGGTTCTGCCTTTGGATGGTTTCTGCTTTGGATGCCTTTCCAAAATCAGAACATGGTTCACTCATAACCAAATTTTCCTGGCTGTCAATGAAAATGCTCCTTTGTACACAAGAATTTTGACTTTCCATCCTTATCATAATCTGTTTTTACCACGTTATTCTTACTCTCACGAAACTTTGCCCAGTGAAGCCATTCTTCCTTCTCTGCCTGGCCCTGCAAAGAAGGAATGGCTTTGCAGATGTGTCAGCTGCAAAAGACTGCCCACACATTGGGATGGCATGGAGCGTGGAAATCGTTGTCAGATTTTTTTAAGTATTATTCTTTACCTGGGATGCAAATAGAATAAGAAACAGAAAACTCAAGTTGGATCCTGCTCCCAGACAATCTTCTCTCATGCTATTATCACATTTAGTAATTGTAGGACTCTTTGCTGAAACTTCCCTCTCTGCTGATGGGCAGTGCACCCTTGTTGGGCATCTTCAGGGAGGAGGAGTGGTGGTATACAGGGCAAAAGGGCAGTGTTTAAACAGATCATCTTTAGAAAAAGAAAGGGATCCTATCCTATGATACTTTGTTTTTTAAAAGTAATTTTACCTTTTGAAAAGACCTGCATTTTCTTTTGTTTTCTTCTGAACTGGAAGGGTGAAACTGTGAAATTATGGATCAATTTTACTCTTTGTCTTTATTTTCCTTGATTGTCAGACTTTATCCTAATACTTTGCTTACCTGTCTCTCAAGACTAGCAGAATAGTGACCCTCCAAAACTTCCAAATCCCCTTTCCAAAATTTCAGCAATGGAGATGTAGATTACTGTTTTATATTTTGTGGTAAGCACCTTAACCTTTTCAAAGAATGAAACAATCACAAATGAATGATATCATTCAAGAGCTCATTTTCTCTCCATTTAATAATAACATGAATGGGTGGAGTTAGGTGATTTCTTCCAAATAAATCACCCTTTCTTGGCCGTTAGGCTAGAAGGGCTCTTTTCCATCTCCATGTGAATGGCTGCTGAAAAGTTAATGGGATCCAAGACTGAATTAGCAAACAAGTTATACAGTTTAAGGGAAATAAAGTTCCACTGTGCTTTGTCATAGTGAGCTTGGCGTTCAGACTTCAAGATCACATGTTTTAGAAATAATCTACAAACTGAAATTTATACAGGACAATTAAAGGGATAAGGTAGATGAAACTACATATGTAAGAACTGGTAAAGTAACTAAGTTGGAAAAGAGAAGGGGCTAGAGTAACAAACAAGGGAGACGTAGAAGTCAGTAGAAGACAGTGATATGCTTATCACAGTGTGGAATTTATCTTTTAGTTTAAAACCTAAGGCATTGAGATGTAATAGTAATAAGAACAATTCTTTAATGAGTATTTAGTTCTTACATGTGGTGCTTCATATTCGTTTTGTTTGTTTTAATCATATTACAACCTTAGAGGTAGGCATGATTATATCCATTTAACAGGTGAGAAACCTGAGTCCTGGAAAAGTTCATTATTTAGCCCCAAGTCAGGCAGTTCATACAGGTCAGAGCAAAAATCCAAACTTCTGACTCTAAAGGCATCTCCCTTAAAGACAGTACAAGTATTCCTCAAAAGGCAGAGATGGTTAGCAAATAGCAAACAAAAAGTCCTTTGTTTTATGTGTGGCTGTGTTATTATATCTTCCCACTACATAAGATGAGAAACCACACTACCTCTTATTTCCATGCATTAGCAAGGTGAATGCATCTCACTCATCTCAATGTACAGAGCAGATGCCGCGGCATGAGTTCAATGGAAATTTTCTCTCTTGGGTTCTGATCTATTGCTTATGTGAGAAAGACAGAATGGTCAGAGCAACTTCTAATTAAATAGTTCAGAGCTTCATTAGGAAGATGTGGCTGGATGCAGGACTTGACAGGCAAGTGTTGACATCACAGTTGACACTAATTGGTTCCTTGGCTGGCAACCATGGCACAACATGGGAACTGGACACTGAGGGGAAGGGAGGGGAGGGAAACCAGGCTTGCTGAAACCACTTCCAAGGCAGACTCAGAGACCATCACTATGGGTCAGGAAGGAAATTCCCACAGGCACAAATTAGGGACAAGGGTTGAGTTTGTTGCTTTGGCTTTCACTGCATTAGAGAGTGGGTGGTCTTCTAGACCTAGGGCACTTCCATTGCAGTTGACATGCCTTCAATGTGTGCTTGTGTGTGTGTGCACTCAGAGAGCATGGAGGAACACAATATAGCAGAGTCCTCGTGTCTCTGTCATAGACACCAACCTATTTAATTAATTTTCCTCCTTTGAGATGTGATAAATATTCAGGAGACCAGGCCACCCAGAAGGCTTTCTATATGAAAATAAGTTCTTGCCACTTTCTCTTAATAGCTAGAGCAGGTGAAAAGATGTGAGTGCCCATGTATTCAGTCCCAGCTCTATAGCAGAAGTTCTGTGTTGGATTCTCACTACACTGTGGGACCTTTCTGATTCAGGGACTTGGGAGTTGACTTTTTCATGCCCAAGATCACACAGGCCACCCTGAGACCAGAAAATACTAATATAAACAGATCTTCCAAAATAGTTAAGAAATCTGTTAAATATCAGGATTCTGGATCTATCACTGATCTATATTTATACTTTTCTCCCTGAGATCCTGAAAGAAGAAAACAACATTTTGATTTCACAAGGCACAGCTTACTACTATTTTCTCCATTTTATAGTTGACGAAGCTGAGACTTAGAGAATAGGAAGGACTTCTGCAAGGTCCTACTATTGGTAAGAGGCACAGCAATGACGTTTCATTCTGTTGACCCTAAATTTAATACTTTTTATACTATGTGACTTTTTAAAAAATAACATTATCCCCTCTTTCCCACTTGTTCTGCATTCTCTGCCATGTCACCAAATAATTTTGGTCAAGTTTCCATATGTGATTGATACGTTTGATATAATGGGTATGTGTATGATATCAAACATATCAAGCACATATGGAAACTTGACCAAAATTATTACACGAGGTAATTCAAACACAGTTGAACAGTGGTTACATGAGGTAATTACACGAGGTAATTCAAAAACAATTGAACAGCGGTTAACCTCATACACAGATAGCACATTGTCTAACTTCTAGCAAGGAGACTTTAAGAAGTTTGTGTTTATACCACCTTCCCTGTGGCCCTAAGTAAATGAATGAGGGCATAATGGCTGCCACGGACCTACAAAGGGTCTGGAATGAATTAGACATCAGAAGTGGTGTGTGTCCTATGAAATGAGGGTTGCATACTGAGCATTTGTAAGATTATAGAATCCTGTCACAGTTCCTTTATAGATTGTTTTTTACTACTTGTTCATCTGTAACTAGTTACACAGTAATGCATTTTTCAAAGTGTTTATTTCTTTTTAAATTACTCTGTACATTTTTTACTCATATCTGCCTTTCAGCCCAGTGGAATTCCATCAAAAGGGAGGCATCTCATGTTGGGTTTTTGTTTTTTGTTTTTTTTGGTGTGTGTGTGTATGTGTGTGTGTGTGTAACTTGAAGCAATACTTTAAAAAATCTGCAATCATTAGCAGCAGTAAAAAAAAAATTATTGTATAAAGTACTTTCTTCTATGGGCTTAATAAGTTGATGTATTTCTGAGGAGGAAGTTGTCACTGTCTCTAAATCTAGTTGGTTGTTTAAATTCTGGAATGTTATGTATTCTGGCTTCCTAATCTGTTCCAGGTAGCTGAACTCTGTTGCCTTGAGTACTTTTATATGGCAAGACTATCTCGCCCTTTAGTCACTGGGACAGCTGGCCTTGTCATGGTTCCTGTTGAAACTCTCCAATCCTTGAGCTGTGGCTCTTCTCTTTTACCCTGGCTAGTTGGCTAAGGGTGTGATCTTATCCCCAGAGGCCTGCCTCAGGGCATGCTTCCTCTGCTTTGGATTTAGTTGCCTGAGTAAATGAGTACCAACTGAGTGAGATTTCTCTATCTTCAGACTCTGAGAGAAGCACATCAAGTGGTGTGCTTTGAGAAGGAAAAGGATTCACTCAATGAGCACACTGACACTTTGACACCTTGTCAGCTAGGGACCAGGGGCCTCTGAACTGCAGCCTTCACCTCATTTTATTCTCAAGCAATGCCCTCTTCTTGTCTCAGGTTAAAGTGACTGTAGCTGCTTCTTCTTCTTTTTAATGGAGTCTTTCTCTGTCGCCCGGCTGGAATGCAACAGCATGATCTCGGCTGACTGCAACCTCCACCTCCCGGACTCAAGCGATTCTTCCACCCCAGCCTCCCAAGTAGCTGGGATTACAGGCACCCGCCATCATGCTTGGTTAATTTTTGTGTTTTTCTAGAGACGGGGTTTCACCATGTTGACCAGGCAGGACTTGAACTCCTGACCTTAGGTGATCCGCCCGCCTCGGCCTCCCAAAGTGCTGGAATTTTAAGCATGAGCCACCATGCCTGGACTGTAGCTTCTTTAAAAGTAATATTTGGTCTTCAGGACTTGACTTTCAGGAGCGCCATCTTGGGTATGCAAGGGCATCCTTCCCTGAGCTCCCTGGGCCTCACTGGCCAGCATGGCCCGCTACTGACACAGCTCTGAAATTCTGCTTTCAACACAGATGCAAAAGGGCATTAGTAAGTGAGAATTTCTAGCTCAGGGAAAGAAAAGGAAAATACTTTCTATTTTTTAAAGGAAAGATAACATGCCTTATTATTTAAAAAGCAACATTACTTGAGGTTGTTTTTTTTTTTTTTGCTTCAATCGTCACTTTTGAAAGGTTCTATTTATTAATCCATTCAGCAGATACTTAATATGCTTCCCCTATTTTTTTTAACAATAACAGTAAAAAATTATGAAGCCCTTACTTTGTGCTAGGACTGTGTTATTTTACGAGAAGTCCTCTTTTTTTTGAGCCTCTCAAAAATTCTATGAGGAGGGAATTATTATCAATCCCATTTTTTTTTTAGGTGAAGTCTTTTTCTGTCACCTAGGCTGGAGTGCAGTGGCATAACTTAGGTTTACTGCAACTACTGCCTCCTGGGTTCAAGCGATTTCTGACTAATTTTTGTATTTTTAGTAGAGATGGTGTTTCACCATATTGCCCAGGCTAGTCTTGAACTCCTGACTTCAAGGGATCTGCCTGCCTTGCCCTCCCAAAGTGCTAGGATTTATAGGCATGAGCCACCGTACCCAGCCTATTATCAATTCCATTTAATGAATGAGGAAAGAGGATCTTTTCTTTTTTTTTTTTTTTTTGAGACAGAGTTTCACTCTTGTTGCCCAAGCTGGAGTATAATGGCATGATCTCGGCTCACTGCAACCTCCACCTCCTGGGTTTGAGCGATGAGGAAAGAGAATCTTAAGAAGCTGAAGAAAAGTAAGGGGGAATTGCTAAGTGTTATGGGAAATATTAAAGATACAGACCTTGCCTTAGAAATCTAGAATGTTGGAATGACAAAGAATCTTAGAGCTTTTGCATACTACAATCTCATTTTACAGAATAAAGCCCTGAGAGGTTCAATCAGTTGCCCAAAGACTCACAGTACTTAGAGGCAGGGACTGGACAGGAACCAAGAACTCTCATCCTAATGCACTGTATGCCACCTTCCTTCAGAAGTTTAGAATATTGTTAAGGATGCCACCCCTCACCCACAAACACCTAGCAAGGAATGAGGGTTCCAGATGAAAATTTCCATAGGTGCCAATAGACCTTTGCAGGGTGCTGGTGTTCCAAGGAGAAACACCAGCGTAAAGAGGAGGGCACTTTAACTTAACCTGGAGTGGTTGGACAGTCAGAACATGCAGAAGTAGAAGAGAACAGGCATTCTAAGGAACAGCTCGAACAAAAGCTTTGTGTTTCAGGGAGAGATAATGAAGAGACCTGCCTGGTTGACAGAGGATTCATATAAAGGAGTAATGGGAGACAAGGAGGCAAGTTATTCTGAGCTTTGTGTCCAAGTGTACAAAGTATAGACAGAGATAGAAGGAACAATTTCCGGAAATAAGCTAGATGTGAAATGATAAGTGGTGGCTGTGGAGGAAAGGACATTTTCACGTGGTGACATGTTTTAAGGCATTTTGGGATCAGAATATGCATTTGGATAAATAGGCAGATGCTGTGGGTAGGAGGTTAAAGTTGGGTTGAGGTACTGTCTTTGAGAAGCACGAATGCTGTAGTTCAACTTTGTGGGTAGAGAGGTGCAAGGCTTCAGGGCTTGCTTGCAACTGATTTGCACCCTATTGATTTTCCTGAGCAGACCATTTTCACCCCATCGATTTTCTTGGTTGATTGGGCTGTGTTTTCTTGTTGGTTAGAGGTCACCTTGTTCTGCTTAGATTCATTTTTGGCCCTTTGATAATTCCTCTTGTTGGTGTGTGCTGCTCCAATCATGACTGCCAGCTATTGACCAATATGTGACATTTCCACCTGTGATAGTTTTATTCTTTGGAGAAAAGCTGAGGGTACATTCAAGATGTTGAACTTAGAAAAAGAGTTTTGGCTTAGCTCAGCCATCCTGAGATAGGTGTCACCTTTACTAGCATAGAGAGATTAGGGTCACAGAAAGCTACACTGTCAGGTGGGCATGGTGGCTCATGGCTGTAATCCGAGCACTTTGGGAGGCGCAGGCAGGTGGATCACTTGAGGTCAGGAGATTAAGACCAGCCTGGCCACTTGGTGAAACCTTGTCTCTACAAAAAATACAAAAATTAGCCAGGCACAGGGGTGCGCACCTGTAGTCCCAGTTAGTTATTCAGGAGGCTGAGGTGGGAGAATCGTTTGAGCCGAAGAGGTGGAGTTTCTAGTGAGCAGAGATTTCAGTCACTGTACTCTGGCCTGGGCGACAGTGAGACTCTGTCTCAAAAAAAAAAAAAAAAAGAAAGAAAGAAAGGAAAAATAAAGCTACACTGCTACACTGTCCATTCTTGTTAAATACTTGAGTGGATGCTATGGTTTGAATGTCCCCTCCAAAATTTATGTGGAAAGGTAATTGCCATTGTGACAGTATTAAGAAGTGGGACCTTTAAGAGGTGATTAATGCCATTATCATGGGAGTAGATCTGTTACTGCAGGAGTTCAGACCTCTTTTCTCTTTCTCTTCTTGCAGTTGCTTGCCCTTCTGCTTTCCACCATGGAAAGACCTTTGTCAATTGCTGGCACTTGATATTGGACTTCCCAGCCTTGAGAACTGTGAGAAATAGATTTCTTTTCTTTCCGAATTCCCCAGTGTGTGGTATTCGGTTACAGCAGCAAAAAATGGACTAAGACAATAAACCAAAAAGCCAAGTTAGGCAGTGACCACAATTGCCTCCTCACCTCCCGCAATCACAGCTAAGCCAAGCTTATTGAAGACAGTTGTGAAATGACCCTGGGCAAAGTTCCTTCATTATCCTGGGCTCAGTTTCCTCCTCTGTAAAGTCAAAAGTTGGTAATGATGCATAATTCCAACATCTGGCTCCTCCTGCTTGTTAAAATCTTATCATCCTACCATAAGTGGTTCAGACTCAATAGGTCTAGGGTGAAGCCTAGGAGTCCATATTTTTAATAAACTCTTTAGATGATTCTAATGAATTGATCTGAGGCCTGGTGTTTGTAGACCTCTAGTCTGTATGCCATCCATGCTCTTTCTAGTTTTATTCATTTCCTCTTGTCTTTGGATTCATGGGGCTTTTAGAATGCAAGGTCTCCCCTTTCAGTGAGGACCTCCTAATTCCCTACTCTTCATGTAACAAAGGCTTATAAAAAATCTCCTTTTCTACTTTGATATGTAATATACTATATCACTCATCCCAAAGCTACATGTATGTTAAGCCATTTTTCTGTTGTGGAATGACATTGTTTGGTTCTAGTTAAAGGAATCCTGAGCAACGAAGATCTGGTAGGGAAAACAACTTAGGGGGTTTGGAATGGGACAGAGTCTTCTCTGTGAGAAAGTCTGTGTAAGCAAAGCTATATGTTTTATCTTTGTATTATTCTCCTGACCTTCCCATGGAGGAGAGGGGAAACAATGGCAGATTTAATTTTTTCCTCCTTATAAATTTTATGCCTCTTGCCGGGTTCCAAATTGAAATACATAGCCTTTAAACAGCACAAATATTTTAGCCTTTTGGAGAGCTTCCCTGGAGACTTTCCTTCCAGGAATAATAATAATGGATAATAATAGTGATAACTACCTTTATTGAATATTTACTATAGTCTATATATCTTCTGATGAGTACTCTCATCCATCATCTCCATTAATTCTCATAAAACTATTTGAGATAGCTACAGTTGCTATCTCATTAGACAGATGAGCAAATGCAGTTTAGAGAGATTAAATATATGCACATACGATATAGCTGGTGAGCAGTGAAGCAAGGATCTGAGCCCAGCTCTCTAGATTCTTAAGGCCTGAGGGCTGAATCATCATACAGAATGGTTTGCACTGTGTGATCCGATTGAGGAAAGCAAAGAGCAGGGTTTGATGAGCAGAAGGCCCTGGATTTAGATCCCCAGACATCAATCTTTCACAGCCTTTTTCTGTCTATACATCTCAAGTCAAGATAAAGCATGGGTATTTCCTGCTAGATGAAATGAAATATGACAACTGGAAATATGTTTCCTACTGTTTTAAGTTTAGCATGAATTTTAAAACTTTTTGCCTGCCTTTATCTGTATGTGCAACATATGCTTCGAGACTAGCATAGTCACAGAAGGCCATTAGGCTCCCTTTCTAGCCCAGCAGCCTAAGGTTTCTAATAAACTCTATCTTGGATCCCTCTTTAACAAATTCTACTATGGTTAGAGACTCGTAACTTCTATTCTTTTAAGTTTGTTAAGGTTTTCTTCTGTGGTCCAGGACATGGTCTGTCTTACTGAATGATCTGTATTCATTTCAGAAGAATGTGTTTTCTTTTTTCGTCTTTTTTTTTAATTGTACTTCAAGTTCTGGGGTACATGTGCAGACCTTGAAGGATTGTTGCATAGGTACCCACATGCCATGGTGGTTTGCTGTCTCCATCCCCCCGTCACCTACATCAGGCATTTCTCCCAGTGTTATCCCTCCCCAACCTCCCCACTCTCCGCTGTCCCTCCCCTAGCCCCCCACCCCCAACAGACCCCAGTGTGTGATGTTTCCCTCTCTGTGCCCATGTGTTCTCATTGTTCAGCACCTGCCTATGAGTGAGAACATGCGGTGTTTGGTTTTCTGTTCTTGTGTCAGTCTGCTGAGAATGATGGTTTCCAGATTCATCCATGTCCCTACAAAGAACACAAACTCATCATTTTTTATGGCTGCATTAGTATTCCATGGTGTATATGTGCCACATTTTCTTTGTCCAGTCTATCATTGATGGGCATTTGGGTTGGTTCCAGGTCTTTGCTATTGTAAACAGTGCTGCAATAAACATACATGTGCATGTGTCTTTATAATAGAATGGTTTATAATCCTTTGGGTATATACCCAGGAATGGGATTGCTGGGCCAAATGGAATTTCTGTTTCTAGATCCTTGAGGAATTGCCACACTGTCTTCCACAATGGTTAAACTAATTTACACTCCCACCAACTGTGTAAAAGTGTTCCTGTTTCTCCACATCCTCTCCAGTATCTGTTGTGTCCAGATTTTTTAATGATCACCATTCTAACTGGCATAAGTTGGTATCTCAGTGTGGTTTTGATTTGCATTTCTCTAACGACCAGTGGTGATGAGCATTTTTCCATGTTTGTTGCCTTCATAAATGTCTTCTTTTGAAAAGTGTCTTTTCATATTCCTTTGCCCACTTTTGAATGGATTTGTTTTTTTCTTGTGAATCTGCATTAGTTCTTTGTAGATTCTGGATATTAGCCCTTTGTCAGATGGGTAGATTGCAAAAATGTTTTCCCATTCTGTTGGTTGCTGGTTCACTCTAATGATTGTTTCTTTTGCTGTGCAGAAGCTCTTAAATTTAATTAAATCCCATTTGTCTATTTTGGCTTTTGTTGCCATTGCTTTTTGTGTTTTAGTCATAAAGTCCTTGCCTATGCCTATGTCCTGAATGGTATTGCCTAGGTTTTTTTCTAGGGTTTTTATGGTGTTAGGTCTTATGTTTAAATCTTTAATCCATCTGGAGTTAATTTTAGTGTAAGGTGTAAGGAAGGGGTCCGGTTTCAGCTTTCTGCACATGGCTAGCCAGTTTTCCCAACACCATTTATTAAACAGGGAATCCTTTCCACATTGCTTGTTTTTGTCAGGTTTGTCAAAGATCAGATGGTTGTAGATGGGTGGCCTTGCCTCCGAGGCCTCTTTTCTGTTCCATTGGTCTATATATCTGCTTTGGTACCAGTACCATGCTGTTTTGATTACTGTAGCCTGTAGTATCATTTGAAATCAGGTAGCGTGATATCTCCGGCTTTGTTATTTTTGCTTAGGATTGTCTTGGCCATGCGGGCTCTCTTTTAGTTCCATATGAAGTTTAAGGTGGTTTTTTACCAATTCTGATAATTCACTTCTTTACTGTGGTAAAATATACAGTTTACCATTTTAACCATTTTATTTATTGTTCGTTTGTTTGTTTTTGTCTTGTTTGCAGTTTCATAAATGATCATCAAACTGCTGCTATGATGTGCACACCTGTTACTGCAAATTCACAGCCTAGGAAAGACTTCTCCTGGGAATTTACTTTAGGTCAGGATTGGGCTGCCTGGTACAAGGCTGCACCCACTACTGACCAGTTTCAACAACACAGGAGTCCTTCCCAACACCATTTTTTAACCACCTTTAAGTGAACAATTCAGTAGGATTAAGTATATTCACACTTTTGTGCATGTAACACTACTATCCATCACTAGACCATTCTCAATGTCCCAAACTGAAACTCTACCCATTAAACAACTCTCCATTGCTGACACTCCCACTCCCTGGTAATTGCCATTCTATTTCTGTTTCTATAAATGTGGTTATTCTAGGTACTTTATGTAAGTGAAATCATACAATATTTGTCCTTTTGTGCTTGACTTATTTCACTTAACATAATGTCCTCACTTTATCTGGTAAGGCCCTTTTGATTATGGAGAATTTTCTCAGAAAAAAATACTGAACCTTATCAAAAAATTTCTATAAATATAGAACAATATTTATTCCATAAATATAGAACAATATTCATTCATTCATGCATTTAACAAATATTTATTGATCCCATATTGTGCCAGGCTCTTCTTCTAATAAGTCATTGGCAGGAAATAATAAAGGAATCATCCTAATCTTCTTATCAGACCACAGTTATTCTTCAATCAACATCACTCAAATTATCTGTCTCAGATTACTGATGCCACCAGGCACTCACTTCCTGGATTTTCTTATTTTGGCAGTGGCATATCACAGGCTGAAGAGAACAGTGGCAGAGAAACAAAAGAATCAAGCTGGTTTCTTTCATGATAACTCTTGTACATGAAATTTTTGCCATTGTCCCTTCTTTCCGGAAATACTGACACTCAGCTAGCACTAAAAATCACAGAGACAACTGGCCTATATGTTTTACCCTTGTTAATATCTGACTTAACTACATGTTAATCTGCTTTATCCTGCATAGGTGCACTGGGCATGAACCATGGTTATTCCCACCAAAAGATTCACAGAAAAATCTGAGTGTTCAGTTTTTCTTGAAAAGGTAGAAAATCTGGTATTCCTGGACCCATGTTCTCATATGTCAAGAAATGACTAGGGCCAAGGGATAGCTGTCTCCTGTAGACAAGGTTTTCACCACAGTTCCCATTACTTCATATATATATATATATATATATATATATATATATAGTTTATATTTGTATACACATATATATAAGTACATATATACTTCATATATATACATATATATGTATATATTTTAAACATCCATTTCTACATACATAAAACTGGATGCTCATTTGTCTATTCACTCATGTAAAGCATCTATTATGGGAAGTCATTGTGTTAAGCATTATGGATTATTAAACATTGTTACTGTACAATCAGCTCCAGGCTCTTTGGGGAAGAACAAAGCAGAAGACAGACATAGCTGACCCTGGTTAGAAAAACTATGCTGGCTGTGAGGTCATTCTTCCTTAATATAGCGGAAAACAATTCAATCTGTAATATTAGGCTCTATCTGGTTGAGCACTGATTTCTCAGGTGGGGTAGGAATACTAAGAGCAGAAAGACAGAATGTTATGATTCCTGCAAAATCCTCTCATTTGGAATAGGCTTCCCAGATGAGGGCTATACAGGTTCAGTTTCTAGAGAGAGAGGGCTAACAGATAAAGATATGAGAGTTCTAAAAAAAAAAAAAGTTGTTGTCGTTATTGGTGGTTTTGAGAGGGGTGTGGTAAGACACTCGCTGGTGGGTCTGAAATCACTCCTGCAATTGCTTCCTTTGTCAGGATTTAGCCAAGGAACTGAGCGGGGCTGAGCCTGCAAACTGAAGGCCCTCAGCTCTACGCCTGAGCACGGTAAGGGACTGGTATACCTGACACAGTAGACTTGTGTGTGAACTACCGTGTTACAGAGAGTAGCTCCTGACCTTGGGGAGTTGAGAGGTTTTTCAGAAGTGGATTTTACCCAGATCTTCAAAGAAAGTCTAACTTTCACATATGAAAGTGGGGATAGACGAAAAACCATCTAACAAATGTGCATTAAGCATCAGCTAAAAACAATATGCTGGGCATATAAAGATGAATAAATGAGGGACCTTGTCTTCAAGTAGCATGAAGTCTAGTAAGGAGAAACATACTAAGTTCATTAGAATGAGCAGAAATTAGTGAAATTAATGCTGAATAAAGTGGCAACACGAAAACAAAAGCAGTGAATTCTAGGAAGAGTAAGGTTTTTTTAAAAAATATAATATGTTATTATTATTTTTTATTATACTTTAGGTTCTGGGGTACATGTGCAAATCATGCAGGACTGTTACATAGGTACATACATGGCAAGGTGGTTTGCTGCCTCCATCCTCCCGTCACCTATATCTGGCATTTCTCCCCATGTTATCCCTCCCCAACCTCCCTCCCCCCACTGTCCCTCCCCTAGCACCCCCAACAGACCCCAGTGTGTGATGCTTCCCTCCCTGTGTCCACGTGTTCTCATTGTTCAACACCCACTTATGAGTGAAAACATGTGGTGTTTGATTTTCTGTTCTTGTGTCAGTTTGCTGAGAATGATGGCTTCCAGATTCATCCATGCCCCTACAAAGGAATAGAGAAGTGGGGTTTAAGCTGGGTCTTGGCAGATGTGGAGGAGTTTGCCAGGCAGATTGTAAGAGCATTCCAAGCTGATGATAGCATGTGACAGAGCATTGAACCTTGAAAATGATTTCAGAGAACTATAAATGACTCATCACTGCTGAAGCCTAAGGTAAGAAATAGGAAACTATGGAGATAATGCTGCAGAAGGATAGGGACCAAAGAACCTCTGGAAGTGGAAAAGAATGCCAAGTAGTCTGCTGTGGCTGGAATGTAAGATGCATAGGAAAAAATCGTTGTTGCTGAAGTTGTGCAGATAGTATAGAACCAGTTAAAACCAACATGTACTGTGGATCTGTTTTTAACTTTTTAACAGGTATGATCCCCTAAAGAATAGATAATTTCTATGGATCCACTCCCCAGAAACTTATGGAACATCTCAAATATCTCAATTCCCATACATTGCTCTTCTGGGGGTTCTCAGGTCTCAGTTAAGAACTGTTGCTTTACAGTAGTGCTTTTGGAGCTTTTATGTAGTGACCTAAATGAAAATGGTAATATTTGGATAATATGCCAGGTTACCGGTAGAAGCTGCTTCAGGTCAGAGGCAATTAACTAGGGTTCTAGCTACCTTCTCCCACCCAGGTGCCTCCAAGGCTAAAGTGATTAAATACCATGTCACTCTTTTAACCTATTCTGTTTTCACTCTTCTGAAGATTCTTAAGAAGAAGAGTGAAACTATCAGTGCTACATTTAAAAGGACAATTCCATCATCAATGTAAAAAGTAGACAGGAGGCAATCAGATCAGTTAGAAGCTTTCCTAGAAGAGTATCGGAAAGTGACTACAAAGGCTTGTTATATGTCATTGGTAGTGAGGATAAAAAGGAGGGTATTCTAGAGCTTTTTAAGGCTAGAATCAAAAGACCTGACGCCAGTGGTAGCTTCAGAATTTCTATATACTAGGAGTTTAAGGGTTTCAGTTGGGTTAGAAAAAGGACTTTGGTTTATAGCAGCACAATTGTGAATATATAGAATCAATCTAAAAGCCCATTGAATGAGTAGATAAAGTGTGGTATATATATACCACGGAATGCTACTCAGCCATAAAAAGGAATGAAATAATAGCATCCACAGCAACCTGCATGGAATTGGGGACATTATTCTAAGTGAAGTAACTCAGGACTGGAAAACCTAACACCAAACATTGAATGTTCTCACTCGTAAGTGGGAGCTAAACTATGAGGATGCAAAGACGTAAGAATGATATAATGGACTTTGGGGAATGAGGACGAAGGGTAGGAGGGGGCTGAGGGATAAAAGACTACACATTGGGTATAATGTACCCTGCTCAAGTGACAGGTGCACCAAAATCTCAGAAGTCACCACTAAAGAACTTTTCCATGCAACCAAACATCACCTGTTCCCCAAAAACTATGGAAATTTTTTTTAAAAAGTTAAAAGAAAAGGACTTTGGGCATTTGGAGGACCATTGGGTATGTTAATGTAGATTGTTCACTGCACAAGTAAAGTCTTATTGGTGTATGCAAAATAAC
Organism: Cacajao melanocephalus; assembly: GCA_963573385.1. Taxonomy (NCBI): domain Eukaryota; kingdom Metazoa; phylum Chordata; class Mammalia; order Primates; family Pitheciidae; genus Cacajao; species Cacajao melanocephalus. Next base: position 66,257 of record CAUYLG010018357.1, read on the forward strand.
TGTCAAAGTAATTTACCTGAAGAGGTGGTGTTTTAAAAACTCAAATGTAAGCATGAATCAATGAAGTCTTCTTTTAGCTTAGATGCTGCAGAAGGTTTTAACCCAATAAAAGGTGACTTGAGAAGCAATATTATTATTTAAAATGTTGCCACAAATTTAATGAAAAATCTAATAAACAGATTTTCATCTCAAATATCTGATGTCTTATATATTTTTATAAGCACTGGCTAATGAACATAAGGGGTTTTTTCCCCTCTCATCATCATATTTTAGTTTTATCTGATCAAAAAGGCGTGGTTCATGATCCACAATAACCACTAAGCCGCCTGAGAAGGAGGAACAGAGTGTGTGAAATTCTTTTAAGTGTGCAGTAATGAGTCTAAATCAAGTAGGTTATGTCCAGTGTTCTTGTACTTGATGCTGTGAACATCAATGATCTAATTAAAAACATGTTCACCAAGTTCTTCTCCTGCATTATTTTTGTCAACATGGAGGTGGCATCGATACAATTTTATTATTTTCTAAATAAAACTGTTGAGGGGATTTCCTTCCTGCTTCTTTTTTTCTTTAAACTTTCTGAAACAGACTTTTAGAGGTTTCTTTTTTTCATAAATGATTACACTGATACTCTGAATTTTAAACTGACTTTTTTTTTTTCCTCTCCTGGAATCAAACCATGATCAGATTTTCTTGAACTCTGGCAGTTGAGAACTGAGGCAACCCTCAAAGAAGCAGACTGCAGCTTAGGAAGGGGCAACTGATCAACTGGTCTATGACCTGGTGCTTTGCTGCTATCTGCTACAGGCAGCTGCTCTGTTTCATACAAAATTCATTTGAAGACTGCAAAAAACACTGAAGTCAGATGCATGAGAAGGCAAAGCTGAGCGTGTCAACAAAGAGAATGAGCTTGATCTATTGCATTGCTCACAGGGAGTTTAAAAACAAGGCAGGGAAATAGAGTGGTTTTAGAGAGATTCCCACCCCACTTTACAGCAGGAAGGAAGCCCAACCCTCAGAGACTCAGGGAGGAAAGCAACGCTAGATGGATTCTCCTGCACGAAGTGCCCCCACGCACAGTCATGTGAATTTGCATAGATGCACAATGCATGCAGCACTTCCTCCTCTTTTAAAACCTGTTGTGAAGATGTGCTTCTATGAAAAGCTTATTGTGGTTGTTCTTCATGTGATTCAAGAATCAGAGAAGGTTCCTCAAACAAAAAGTAGTGTGACATTGTGCTTCCCCAGCCAAGGTAGACAGGCAAATAGTAATCGCATTCCCCAGAAGCCCAAGTCTTGTCAAAAAGGGGTTCTGAAAAATCTATCACTTAATATTAACCTAATTGTCAACCCCACCCCAGGATTTTTCTAATTTTTCAATATTATGCCATGGTTGACAACAAATTTTTATTAAATGTATCAAAACTTTTAGTGCTAAAATAATCTCATCCATGTCTCAGGGTGGGATTCATTTCCATCACAAACCCTTCAGATTGCTGATACACATAAATTTCCCATACAGATTCCTTTAGAGGCAGTAAGATATTAGACCTATATTCATAAACTGCGAGGATGTAACTAAAGATGATACACGCTGTCAGTGTATCATAACCAAATCATAATTAGATTACAGTGGAAACTCAAGCTTGATTTCCACACCATTTTCTGGCCCTATTTGCGGCATGACCCAAGAGCAGATCAGACGATATAACCAGTAGTACAGATAATGATTTGACTTTTTTTAAAGGAGAGATAAGATTTAATTTTCTTCAGTTGTGTATCTTTAAATTCTTCATATTAGAGCTTCATTTATTAAAATGTTAAAAATGATATCAGAAATGTAATTTTTATTATGAAAATGAAGACCTAGAAGTATAGTGTGTGATGTATGCAATTCCAGTGGTGCCTTTTCCCTCAGTAAAAATTATCTATTGTACATTTCACTCAGAAAATGAGTATTCTACTTTTGTTATGATGTAACAAATATGATAATGAATTAACCTTGAATAAAATTATGATATGTTAGGTAACTCCATAGTATATTACTGTGAGAAGGGTTAAGAAAAAGATGACCCAGAGGGAAAGTGAAATATTAATGTAGACTGGAATAATTCTAATATTTATAATTTACAAATAAACTCAAAACTTCCATTTCAACCAACTTTGTCAATCTTCTTTCTCAATATGGCTAAATCCATAGTTAAATATAAATGCAAGTAATGTTAAACTTCAATAGAAGCTTTAAAACCTAGGCTAATATGCATATTTTACCAGTATATTTGGGAAATAAGCTGTTTTGATTAAATGAATTTTCTAGTTTAGCAAAGATAACAAAACTCTTTTTTTTTTGTTTTGACCTACATAGTGAAAAACCTAGCTAAAATGTATTCATTTACTATCTTCCCTTCATAGGAATAATATGACCACCATAAGTAGGAAAATGATCCTGGATCTTAGCATGCCCACCATAAATAAGAAAATAATCCTGGGTCTCATTCCTTAATTTATTCAGTTATTCACATATTTACTGAGCATCTACTTTGTGACAGGCACTGTTCTGATATAAACTCTATTTAATGACTATTATACATGCCATAGAAGACAATATATACCATGGAGCTTCATGTATGTGTAGAAATTCCAGGTTATACTTTGGAAACATATCTTAAAAATCCTATGTGGGCTGGGCATGGTTGCTCATGCCTGTAATGCCAGCATTTTTGGGAGGCTGAGGTAGAAGATGGCTTGAGTCCAGGAGTTTGAGACCAGCCTGGGCAACCTGGTGAGACCCCATCTCTACAAAAAATTTAAAAATTAGCCAGGTGTGGTTGTGCATGCCTACAGTCCCAGCTACTCAGGAGACTCAGGCTGCTACTACTCAGGAGGATTGCTTGAGCCTGGAAGGTTGAGGCTGCAGTGAGCTGTGTTTGTACCACTGTACTCCAGCCTGCACAACAGAACAAGACCCTGTCTCAAAAAAAAAAAAATCCTATAAGTTTGTTTTTTGTAATATGGCTATTTTGCCTTAAAGTTTGCAATATCTTTCCTCTGAATGCTCTTAAAACAAACTCTGCTTAGTTGAAGATTTTAGTTACAGTTTTACTGCAGTGCAAGATAATTTTGTAAAGCAATTGCTACAACATTATTGGAATCAGAGATTATTTACTTGTGCATGACTGACAGAAATACACTATGCAATCAGCAGTCTTTCTTCACTGTCTGCATGGAAAGACCATCTTTGAATAGAAAAAACAGGCAGTGTGACATAGAAAGGGCACAGCTTCAGCAGTCAGACAAATGTTCTTAAAACTCTTTTAGCCTTAGTGCTCTCACCTGAAAAATGGAATAATGTCCAAACTAAAGTTATTCTGATGATTTGAAAAGATGAAATTTGATCATTCACTCAACAAATATTCGCCAACTGCTCCAACTGCTTTATCTTGAGGGTAATAGGCAATCACTGTAGGTCTTAAGCAGGAGTACTAACATAATTGAACTTTGGAAATATCACCCTGGCTACAGTGTGATCAATGAATGAGGGTGAGGTAAGACTGGAGGGAAATCAATTAGGACCTGTTATTGATCAGAGACAAGTGTAGCCTTCACATAAAAGTAGAGGCAGTGAGGATAAAGAGAAGTAAATGAATTTGAGCATTATTGAGAAATTTTAAAAGTCACATCAAGAGAAGAGGGTAAAAGGTTGGATGTGGATGGTTAAGAACGTAAGGTATAATAAACATCTAGGTTTCTTGCTTGGTTGTCTTAGTGGACGGTGGTAACACAAATAGGCGAGGGAAAAGGTCTTGTGGCAAAGATGACAAATTCTGTTCTAGACAGGTTGTTTTTGAGGTGCTTGTGGGATCCCCGCAAATAGTACTATGCAACACATGACTGGAAATACAGGTCTGGAGATTATGCAGGGGAGCATGACAGAGTAGAAGCTAAGCATCGGGGGCTATTACTGTGCAGACTTCCCAGCTGGTTGAGAATAGCTCTGCTCCTCTCACTGGTCTGCAAACCTCCCCAGCTCAGGGACCATAAGCAAGTTATTATAGTGTAGTATAAGCAACTCATTATTTGAAATTGTTTTGCAACCACTAGCACTACCTGAAAAACCTGTCTACATTCTGTCTCAGCCCCTTAGTTTCCTCAATGCTACTGAAAAATGAGTCTCTGTATTGTCTCGTATTGTCTCGTCTGTTTGCTAGTTCTCCACTACAGTTTCTTAGAAGTTCGAATTTTTGAATCTGTTTTCAGGATATGCTTAAAGTATATGTTCTTCCTCATTTCAATTTTTCCATACAGCTGTTGAGAGTAACATGTTGGGGTCTCATAGATATATTTCATAACTGGATGGGGGCAGGGGACATTTGAGTCAGAGAAGACACAATCAGCCCTGAGACAGAACACATTTAATACATTCAGGACCCAGGTGTAGTGATGCTTCAGTAAGGGGACAATGCTATGAGATAACGCTGGGGAGGCAAGAGGAAAATGTCCAAAAACCCAGAGGTAAGAACATCACTTATTCAAAGAACTGCAGTTTTAGTAATTAAGAGGTTAAAGGAGTGAGCCTGGTGAGGTATTTGTTGAGGGAGGTTAAGATCATGGAGGACCTTATAAGCCACATAAGGAAGAACAGACTTCATGACAGACAGCAACTGCAAATTATTAAAGAGTTTTACATGAGGGAGATTTGCAGTTTAGAAAAATCACTTTGCCCCAAGGAGAATGGACTGGATGAGGTGAGAGTGGCTGTGGTCAGGAGGCTGTTACAAAATTTCGGGTGAGATGCAAGGTGGCCTAATTTATGTTAGAGAGGCAGGAGAGAGAGAAAAGTAGGTACACTCAAGAGATAAGGAACAGGCATCATCTGCAGACTGGTGACTATCTGAATGTGGGGAGTGAGGGAGAAGAAAAAGGTAAAGCATCACTGTTATCCATGTTTCAGGTGCGAGCAACAGATGGTGTCAGGGTTCTACTCTGTCCCTTCCTTGATAATGATGGTCCCTGTGTCATCTCATTTTTAGGGAAATAACCCTAAGGGATGAAAATCTTGTTCAATATAAGTTCCCTATTGCTTCCGTCAAAATATAATGCATAGATTTATACTTTCATTAAAGTTATCAGAAAGTATATTCCTTTCATCACAAACTGTAAAATTCTATAAATTGAGTTACCATGCATAGAAAAATACCTGTAATCACCAATTCTGAGATTTGATTTCTTGAAACCCTAAGCATTTCGAATTTCTCACACACTGACCGCTAGCATAAGCCACTGTTTCTGTTTAACAGGTATTTTAAAAACGACTGTGGCTTACCACAGCCCTCAAAGGGTTTTTTTTCTATTATTATACTGAAGGCTGTCCTCTGGTATGTTCAGAGCTACCATTTAAAATGTAAGATATTTCTAATCCAGTTACCCTGAAGTGCTTACTTTAAGTTTGTTAGTAATTCTGTTTCAGACAGGATGTACTTCAAGTGAAAAGAAAAAGATAGTAAACGAACTTACAAGAGTTTCTCTGAAACCATTTTAAGAAGCAATAAAGCTTTATTATCTTTTTCCTAAAAACAAAGAATCATTTTTTAGTAAATGCTAAAATAAAATGTGCATAATTTAAAGAAAACAGTATTTTAGGGTATATTTGCTAATAATTGATTGTATTCCGAATTTTTTGGAGAGGAAGCAAAATACCATAAGGAAATTTTATGGGAGTCTTTAGTTTGCCTATTTAGTTGTGGGAGAGAGACAATGAAAATTCATTCCGGTTCAATGTGCTGTTTATTTATTGTAGGAGGAATGATGCTAGGGATGTTGAAACCAGAAAGTTTTTCTATAGCTTTACCTATGTATGTCATGCTTTTCAGTTTTTATTCAACTGTTTTTATAATGAAAATAATATATGTTCCATGCTCTCATTTAACTGATAGAAGTGATTGATATATAATAGATTAGCTTGGCCATTGTTAATGTTTTTGTTACTTCAAGCACTTTTTCTACATGATACTTTAAATGTTGCTTCGTTTCATTTTTGCATTTTGAGAATACAAAGCAAAAACTTTAACACATTTTACTTACACTGATAGCAATTATTTTGCTTTCAGAATCTTACTACATTTGATATTTACTGAGTTACACTGGAGTAGAAAATGTTACATTTGTTAACTATAACCCATGATTATCCCAAATTTTAAATACTGATACAATCAAAGTTATTTCTTTTTGTGGAAATGAAATCTTCTAAGTATACAGTGGCTAGAAGCAGGTTTACATCTATTATGCTGTTCATATTTTCCATATCACTCGGTATTGCCTCCAGACGGTCTTACATGAGAAAATTCCATGCGTCCTTAGAATATTTTTATACAGAAATCACTGATAGTCAAGATGATTTTCCTCATTTGAGTCCTTGCCATTAGAGGATATGTTAAAGTGCAAATTAATAACCATAATTTTTTTAAATAGAAGACTTTATAACCCTTGATTTTTGTAATACAAGGAGAGCCCTGCTATCTATCTACTTGTTAGGAAGACAACAGATGGGATTCTTTGCACTGAAAAGAAGGCTTAACTAGGTGGCCTTTCCTAGGATTCATCAATAACAAGGAGATCATAAGGTCTTCATGTATTATTTTATTTATTCTTCTAACCTTCCTCGGAAGTAGAGTAGCAAGTACTTACTGTATACTTAATCTCCTCTTATAGCTAAAGAAAAGAGTTATAACTTCTTCCAAATCACCTAATAATTCCCTGTAGAATGTGGATCCTAAATCTTGGTTTTAACACTTTCTCTTCTTACAAAATAACCACAGTAGCATATAATCAGCTTCCTAAACACTTAAGAGTTTCTTCTCCTCAATAATAATACTAGTTCTATAATATTCTGACAGAGGTATGAAGCTGAGCTAATCTTAGATGAATCATCAAAGCAAGCCAAGGGAAAAATATAAAAACTAAATTTTAATCTTCAACTTAAAATCTGCTTGGTTAACCATGCAAGTAAAGGATTTAACACATTTATTTAGGATCACTGGTTTAAATCCTCATGACAGTTAACACCATATATTCTTTTGGTGAGACAACATTACATTTTGAAGTTCCTTACCAAAAATGTAAAATTGAAACATATAAAAATAGGTTTCTTAGATCAAAGGAGTGATAGGGGTATCAAAACACACTGCAAGATAATGGTTCAATGTAATTTTGGCATCATTTTATAAACTATTTGAAAACCTGTAAGTTCTCTGTAATTTAATGCTTTATCTTTCAAAACTTAACCATCTTAACAACAAAGAAGCAGTGCTATTTTCTTATAAGCAGAACTTTACTTATTAGGAATTAGTTGTTTTTCTTTCCCAAGAGATATGCCTAGAACAGGGTGTAATACACAATCAGAACCCAGTAAATATTTGCTGGAGGAATAATAAAAGAATATATGAGTCTCAAGTTCTGGAGAGAAGTCTGGAATGCAAGATAGATTTGAGGGCTAAAAAGAAGGATTCATGGCAAATGGAAGAAGAGTGTGTTGGGTGAGAAGTACTCAAGAATGCATATAGATAAGAGATATGACCTTGGAATGAGGATATATCATGTCATCTATAAATAGAGTTCAATGAGGCAATTAGTACAAAAGAAATATATAAAAATCAATGACTCTCAGACACAAAATTACTTTGAAAATGTGAAATAAGATGTGTCATTGACAATAGCATACATATATAAATAAGTAGAAATAAATTTCGCAAAAATATTCAAGACTTACTGGAAAAAACTACAAATCTCCACAATAAGATACAAAGAAGATCTGAGTAATGGAGAACTAACCTCAAATTAGATGATAAACTTTGAAATCAAGATTTCAAGGGCCCATTACACATCTATTAGAACAGCCAAAATCCAAAACATTGACACCACCAATGCTGGCAAGAATGTGGAGTAAAAGGAACTCTCATTCATTGCTGGTAGGAATGCAAATGGCACAGCCACTTTGGAAGACAGTTTGGCAGTTTCTTACAAAGTTAAACATACTCTTCACCATACAATCCAGCAATTGTCCTCAAATGAATGAACTGAAAACCTATACCCACATAAAAACCCACACACAGATGTTTATAACAGCTTTACTACTAATTGCCAAGGCTTGCAAGCAACCAAGATGTCCTTCATTAGGTTAATAGGTAAATAAATTGTGGTATACCCAGATGACGGACTATTACTCAGTATTTAAAAGAAATGAGTGGTCAAGCCAGGAAAAGACATGGTGGAAATTTAAATGCATATTACCAAGTGAAAGAAGTCAGTCTGAAAAGATTTCACGATGTCTGATTCCAACTATATGATATTCTGGAAAAGGCAAAACTGTGGAGACAGTAAAAAGATCAACAGTGGCCAGGGGTTAGAGGGCAGGCAAAAATGAATAGGCAGAGCACAAAGAATCTTTAGGGCCATGAAACGGTTTCATATGATAATACAATGCTGGATATATGTCATTATACATTTGTCCAAATCCACAGAATGTACAGCATCAAGAGTGAGCCCTAACATAACATAAACAATGAACACCTGGTGATAATGATGTGTCAATATAGGTTCATTGATTGTAAGAAATGTACCACTATGGTGCTGGCTGTTGATAACGGAGGAAGCTGCACATGTGTAGGGCAGGAGATATATGGGAAATCTCTGTATCTTCTGCTCAGTTTTGCTGTGAACCTAAAACTACTCTAAAAAATAAACTCTATGTAAAAAAATAAACAGCCTTAACCAGGAACTTGAATAAGAGATTGTAATATTTATCTTGTATAATAAACATAGAAGAATTTCCAGGAAAATTCTGAAAAGGAAAAGTTCTGGTAGTGAAGAATTGAGTAGGGAAACTGGCCCTACAAAATATCAAAGTATGATATAAACCTACATTGCATAAAACCATATGGTATTGGAATAGGGAGAGGTAGGTGGAACTCTGGGCTAGAACAGAATGTCTAGAGAAAGATTCAAGGGTATATAAGAACATATCATATGATTAAAAGAAGCATTTCAAATAACTGGGTCAAAACAGGTTAATCATTTAGACACTGGGGTAATGGGATAGTCAGCTGGTTAAAAAAAAACAAACAAACAACTGAAAGCTCATTCCTACCTGATTAAACCAATTGTAAATGGACCAAAGATTTTTTTCTACAGTGTGACTAAATAGACATAACCTAATACTTAGCATTTTAAGATATACAATTCACTATGTTGTATAATCATCACAGCCAGAACCTTTTCATCACCCCAAAGAGACTCCATACCCATGAAGCAGTCCCTCCCCTCCCAGCAGCCCCTGGCAATCACTTATCTGCTTTCTGTCTGTATGGATTCACCTATTCTATATATGTCATATAAATGGAATCACATAATATCTGCCATATATATTTGTATATATACTATACAAATATATAAATGTATGTGTGTATGCATATGGGAAGAGGAAAAGATAGCTGTTTTTTTTTTACTGAATAGTCCACTGTACTCTCTGTATTGTTATAACAGACACTCATTACTTTTATGTTTTGTATACCTTCTTTCATTTAGCATAACGTTTTTAATGTTCATCCATGTTACAGTATGTATCAGTACCTCATTCTTTTTTGTGACTGAATAATATTCTTTTCTGTGAAGAGACCACATTTTACTTATTGATCATCAGTTAATGAATCAAAGATTTTCCAAAATGGACTATTACAAGAACAAGAAAAAAACATACTTGAATATTTTTATAATCTAGGAGTAGATAAGGTCTTCGAGGCATGAAATTTACATCTGTGAAGTAAAACATTTAAATGAGGCACATTCTATGAAAGGGGAGAAGGAAGTTATATTCTTCAAAAATAGTAATGTCATTAAAGACAAAAGCTGTAGAAAAGCTCTAGATTACAAGAGTCTAAAGAAACATGAAAATTAAATACAATTTTGTGAACTTAGGCTGGAATCTGTGCTGGAGAGGAAAAAGTGCTAATAAAGAACATTATTGGATCAACTGACAAAATTAGAATACAAATCAGGTGCAATGGCTCATGCCTGTAATCCCAGCCCTCTGGGAGGCCAAGGCAGGAGGATCTCTTGAGTCCAGGAGTTCAAGACTAGCTAGGCAACATAGTGAAACCTAATCTTTACAAAAAAAAAAAAATTGGAATACAAATGGTAAAGTATTGCACAAAGATAAAATTTACTTAAGCATGTAACTGTTGTGTTCATATAAGAGAACATCCCTATTCCTAAGAAAATATGCATTCGAGAATGTAAGGGCTAGAGGCAACTTACCCTCAAGTAAAATTTATATGTATATAATATACAGAAAGAGAAAAGGAGTGCTGCCAAGAGTTGTGTTGGATGCTTTACATATTTTATCTGATTTGATCCTCATGACAATCCTCTAAAGATTTATAAATGAAGAAGCTGAAATAAAGTGACTATAAGTACCTTCCCCAAAGTCACAGTTGATAATCTGACTCTATATTCCATGCTCCTTTTCCTACAACAGCCACATTGCATCTCAATAAAATATGGAAATAAAATATTTTAATAAAATACATATCTTATAAGAAAATTTAATTCTAACACTAAGAAATTCCCAGATAAATAATATTGAATTTTAACTGTAATATACATGGAAACCTAATCTTTATTATGCAGTTCTTCCATGGCTGCCCATGTTTCTGCTTGAATTTCACCACAACTCTTTCCAGTAATCTGCCCTGCAGGCCAATGTATCAAATAAAGATCTAAAAGCAACGTAAAATCACTTCTGCATCAGCAAAGGGCTTTCAACTAGGGAGAAAAAAAGAATTATCCTACCTTGCATGCATATGCAGAGATTACATATTTGCACTCCTCATTCTTCCATAAGAGCTAATTCAAGTTTCATTACTTTATTGTCAAGCTTCTGAACATTCACATAAATGATAGGTTTGTTATCACTTATTACTGGATTCAGCAGATTATATGCAAAATGTGCAAAGACATGATTAAAAAATATTTGATCTTTTAATCTAAAGGGTAAGCAGTACTAATTTATTTGGCAAGTATAATATATATACCTATTGTAACACTACTTTGCATTTGAGATTACCACAGTGCAATAATCACTCTTCATTAAGGAAGGCTCCTTGCTATGTAATTCCACTGTGGCTCTAGGCAATAAAATCCTTTCTAGAGAATTAAATTAAATTTGGTGTGAAGTTATTTTGTAAAACAATAATATTCTTTATAAATAAAATAAAATTTACCTTCATGGTGTTTGATTCTATAAAGCTCATACACAGAAATATCACTGAGAACTATATAATACAAAAATAGAATAACCTTTACATGAAATAACATGTAAGCTTCAAATTCAAAGGCCACTATATTTCTGTTAGTACTCATTTTGTGATGTCAAAAAAACACCTCTCAAATCATTTTCTTGTCCCAATCTATAATGAAGATAGATACATACATAAATAATTATAACACAATGCAGGATGCTCATTAATGTTGTAACACAAGAGGTGACATGCTTATTATTCCTAGAAGGATCCTGAAGACTTTATGGAAAAGGTATCATCTTAATTAACCTTTGACAAATGGGCAAGAAATTAGGAAGTACAGGAGGAATGGAGAGAATAGAATAGGATATAAAAAGCGTAGAGTCCTGACTGCCGGTCTAAATGGTGAATTTTTATTCTGTAATAAATAGGAAGCTATGTGATTTTGATCAAAAAAAAAATTTGACTACATGAAGAATACTCTGAGGGAAGCTAGGCATAGATGCACATGCCTGTAATCCGAGCTACTCAAAATGAGGCAAGAGGATCATGCGAGCCCAGGAGTTTAGGACCAGCTTGGGTAACATGGTAAGAGTCTTGTTTAAGGGTGCTGTGAAGGAGACATAAGATTAGAAGAAAACGATGGCATGGAAAATCAGTGAAGTTATTTCAATGATTGTTTGTCTATCTCTCCCCTCAGTGAATTATCATGGGCTTCTTCAGGCCAGGTGACATGTTTCCACAACTTTGCCTCCCCCAAACCACACGTATTTGACAAATACCACTGGATGTGTGAATAAAAGAGAATAAGCTTTTGTATTGTGCTAATAGTGGTGGAGATGAAAACAAATAAAGGAGAAATATATAAACTATTGAGGACGTAGCATTGTAAAGAGATGTTAACTGGTTGGATATAGCTGCTGAGGAAGACGAAGGAATAAAAGTGCTGTGTAATTTATCACAATAAAAATTTAAGGATCACTTACTTTGTGCCAGAAGTGTGGTATGTGCTAAATATACAAAGATGAATTAATATCTGATCCTCACTATCAAAGAGCTAGAGGTGACACTTAAGTAGAGATATGTAATAACACAGATATGTAAAATAATATGCAATAATACTGCATATATAGGCAATAGTGTGCATACAACGTTCACAAAAAGTAAAGAAATAACTATTTTATTTTCTCTAGGGACAGTGATGGAAGACTTCATTGAAGAAGGAATGGTTGTGTAGGACTTTGAAAAATAAAGCAGAATTTCCCAGATAAGGTGGTACAGGGGGCCATCTCACACAGAGAAATTAATATTTGTAAGTATGTAGAGATCTCCAGAAATTTTGTTCATGTGTGTGCCTGTGTGTGTAAGCATTTTGATATTGCAAAAGCATAAAACGCAAGAGAGAACTGGAAACTAATGGGAAATGAAATTGGAGAGCTGAGTAGGGGATAAAAAGTCCTTGTGTTGCAAGCTAAAGAGCATGAATTTTATTCTGTGGGTGAATGGGAGTCAGTGAAGATTTTAAAACTGCCTGGCATCTGGCAAATTTGCCCTTCAGGGCAGATGAAAAACACATTGATGAAAGCTTGGTGAATGGATGGGGGGGTCGGGATTGAGAGGAGAATGGTAAAGAGACTGCTGCAACAGGTCAGATGAATAATAATGAAATCCCAATTTAAGACAGTAATAATAAAGTAGATAGAACGAAATCAAAGGTACTTAGGTGACAAAATTGGACACACTCGGGGACAGGGAATGTGAAACAGCTGATTCCCAGATTTTTTGCCTGAACTAGTAGGCTGAGAATGGTGCCACCAAACGAAGGCTCAATTTGGGAAATGCAGAGCCTGAAGCATCTGTGGCACACCCAAGGGACATTCATTGTTAATAGAGAAATTCATGCTCATGACTTAGGGGACATTTTACTGCTCATTTTCAAGTTACATACATCAAAGGATAGTGATACTATTAACTAAAATATGTAATACAGTTGAGAGATATGCAGCAGTTTATTATGAAAATTATAACCGGCAGTTTTGTTTGTTGAGTTTGATTAGCTAGTGGAATAAACATGTGGAGATGTTCATAAACAATTTAGAAGTATGGTATCATGCAGTCTTTCAAAGAATTAGATGTTTTCGTATGCATTGATTAGGAAAGATAGTCACGATTTTCTCTAAAGGAAAAATATAAGTTGTAGAAAAATATTTAGTATGATCTAACTTTTGTATCAAATATACATGGAAACACATATATGTATGAATACATGATATATATATATGTAAATACAAATATATAAATGAATGTGTGTTCACATATGGGAGGAAGGAGAGACAGCTGATTTTTTACTGGATAGTTCACTATACTGTTTGTATTGTTAAAACAGACATTCATTACACTTGTGTTTTCAAGTTCATTTTAACATTTGAACAAAAAAAAAAGCTGTGCAAGAAAATAAGATTATCAAGTGAGAGAGGCAAGAAAAGGGCCAAAGACACTCAGCACAAATCTAAGAGTTAGAGTGGAAACAAAGGACTGAAAGATATTTGTGAGTTAACAACAGTCACATGGTGTTGAAGACTTAAAAAAGATTGATAAAATGATGACCTGAAAGTGGCTGATGAGACTGGGAGATGGGCAAGATTTGATTAAGCAGTTTGTTGAGAGTAGGGCCAGATTGCATTTGCTGAAGCACGAGATTAAAATGAGGGCACAGAAGCAGGAGTGCAGTTAGTTACCAAGGAAAGTGTCTGAGGCAAAGGGAAACAGAGCACACTTGTAATCTAAGTCTGGAGAGCCGGTGTTCTGATAAAGGTTGAAAATACAGAAGGAAAAGGGTGTAACTGTGCTGCTTCATCAGATATATTTAAATTGCTTTTAAAAAGGAATCAAGACTGTATGCACATTTATATTTGATTTCAAAGACAAATGTGCTTTTGCTTACAATTACATTTGGGGGCTCTTACAACTAATTTTTAATTCCCAATTTTGCCATTTTCAGACAAAAACAGGAACCGGAAAGAAGTGGCTGGGCAGGCTGTCTGTGGTGTGACGCACGCTGCTGGCCCAGACAGCTGCAGTCGACGTTGTCTTGGTTCTCATGAAATGCAGTCTTCTAACGTTGGATCAAACAACCTTGATTGTTCAAAGTGGCAGCAAGTGTTAGAATAAACCACAACAACTAAATCCGTTGGCAGTAATGTAACTCCACCCAAAGGTGGGTTCTAACATACTACAAGTGAACACTATGGTTGCATGTATTGCACACCTCTTTGGTACAGAAGTTAAACTATTTTTGTGTAAGTTGTTTGCACACACATGAGAAAAAATGTGTCATTTGAACATATATCTGGTTATGCATTTAGGGATAATGCAAGACAAATTTTAGTTGTTAAAACAGTTTCCTTCCTCATTATCCATCAGAAACGTATCAACAGCGGCATGTGGAGAAAATGCATGTTAATATTAAATTTTAATTGCTGACATTAGCCTAAAAAGGGGCAAAACTATAGGATATCCTTCCTAGGAGAGATAGCAGAGGAGGAAAGCAGAAAATACATTGTAATCTATACATAATTTTAGATTATCTGTGAAACTACATTTAGTATTTGTCATTATACATAATGCTAGTAGAAGGTTGACTATATTTAACACAAAGTCACCCTATCAAAATACTTTCCCAAACTAAATTAACCTTACTTTGCCACCTTGAATTTCAAGACTAGAAATTACAAGCTGTTGCCATAGCCTTTCTGGGATTCATGGAACGATAAGAAAACGTATCCCCAAAATAAACTGGCTCAATTTCATAATCAGCATCTTCTATGGCAGTCTCACGTTTGGTTGGAGTTTAGAGTAACTAACAGTATGAAGAAATAAGGCTGGAAAAGATAGGATAGGGCAGGTTATGGAGAGCCTCGGATGAAGCATTTAACATTCTTGGTTTGTCAGGCACTTGATGTCACCTTTATGACTGCATTTCCCTTTGCTTTGTTACTATTGGGCCTGTGTTCAATTGACACATTTATTTTATTACTCTGCAATTATTACTCATGGAACTATCGCTCCTTCCCTATAAGCAATTGGAAGAGCAGGAGATACTTCTTTATTCTGAAATATTTTGTTCTAGAGCCTAGCATAGTGTTTAGTGATCAGAAAGAGCTCAACAAAGGCCAAAAGAAAGAAATGAAAGGAAGAATGCATGCATATGTGGACACACGTGGTATGGGTATACTAGGCTATGAAAAGTGGCATTAAAACAAAGAGATGCTTTTAGACAAAACTGCCATGTCTCTTTTTCCTTCATGAAAGTAGGTTGACATTTATTACGGCACTGCCTTATATATCTCTGCCTACCTTTAGGCCTGACCCCTAAAGCAATGTGGACCATGAGAACCAATACTAAAGCATAGCACAGGGGTCAAAGGCTGGCTCAGGGTGTAGTCACTTGAGATAAAATGGCAAGAAGAAGAGAGCATAAACTGTGTGCAAGGAGGAACACTGAGGCTCACAAGTGAATGGACCAAACCCACTGTGAGGTATTTGAGGCAAGTTCTGGGTTAGAAGTGAGAGCAGAAGGCAGAGTTTGTATTCTAGGTCAATGCAATGAGGTCATAATAACTGGGGAAAACAAGGGAGAATATGTTTTAGAATTTGTGATTCTTGCTTTCAAGAAGTTCCTCCATTTTGAGTGCAGCTTGGGTAAAAGGCAGGACCCAGTCAGGGTACAGAGTCACTCGCTCAGGTTGGCTTTTGGAGTCTTCTACAGTCTCATCTTTGTCTACATGCTCTATTCAATGATGCATGCTTCATTCATTTATTAAAGCAGCATGTTTCAATGCCTATGGTGAACCAGGCGCTAAACGAATGTGGTAAGGGGAGAAAACACAAGTGTAAATGAGCCACAGTCCCAGCACTTAAGGAGCTCCCAGTCCAAAAGGAAAAACAGACATATAAATAAATAATGAGTATGGACGCGATCTGGGGAAGTGTGTCCAGGTGCTATGAGAGTTCAGAGGAAATGCCTGAGTCGACTTGGGAAGGTGGTGGTTGATATGGGAAGGTCTTCAGGGAAAATTTGATAAAACTGAGACTGGAAAGTTGGAGTAGAAGTATAGCAAGCAAACAAGGACAGGAGGGATTGAAGCAGGAGGAAAGATTAGCTAACTAAAAAGTGGCATATTAAAATCTAAGTTACATGAAAATGCGGGATATATTCGGAATTTAGGTAGTCCAGGTAAAATGCGAAAAAGTCATGGGA
The DNA here is from genome assembly GCA_963573385.1 of Cacajao melanocephalus. Lineage (NCBI taxonomy): Eukaryota > Metazoa > Chordata > Mammalia > Primates > Pitheciidae > Cacajao > Cacajao melanocephalus. The sequence continues at coordinate 82,805 of CAUYLG010018357.1, forward strand.
TATATGGCTGATATTGTAACTAATGGCCTAAACTTGATATCCTGTGCTGAGGATAGAAGGCCATATGGACTTGTCCCCTTGTGTGAAGCCCAGCAGGCACCTTTCTCAGTGGGTCCTTTTCACTTGCACCTTCGTGCATCAGCACCTAACTCTTTTGCAAGATAAGTGACAATACAGCATTTGAGCAGATCACTAGATGACTACAAGTTTCTGGTAGCCAGTATGGCCCGGGAAAGAGAACAGAAGCCCCATATTCCAGATGTAGCCTCCCCAGTCTCCAGCCAATCAGCACCAAAAACCCAAGAAACTATTAGCTACAAATTCTTGCCTGGAGGTTGAAGGGCAGGGACTTCTCCAGAATCCTGCATATGCAGCTAGTTTCAAGTTTCAGCTTATATTCATAGTGATCTTTTCCTCATTTTGATAGTAAAAAAGACAACCCTAGGTGGAGATTTTATTTGTTAATGTTACATGTGATGCCTGTTAAGCCATGTAGATACTGAGCACATGTGCCAGCTGCAGGTCTTCCTTTACATACCTGACCTCAACTGTTATTTTATGAATATGTATGTACTTCTCCCATAAGAGAAATTCCTCCTAAGGCACTAACTGCTATCTTTCCCTTGGAGCAGCCCATTCTGCCTCTCAAAGTGCTTTGCAATAAACTTCTTTGCTTTGCAATAAACTTCTTTGGTTACTCTCACTTTGGAGTCATTCGCAAATTATTTTGTGGAGCAAAAACAACAACTTGAACTGGCTTACTGGCAACCATGGGATCTACTAAAATTAAGCTAAACTGCAAGATAAGTTGGGTGGTGAGAAATAAAGACACCATGAATTTGAACCAAGATACTGGCAAAACGGAAGGGAGGAAGGCACACATTCAAAAAGCAAGATGGAGGAAGAATTAACAGAATGTAGTGGTATGACAGCATGTGTAGGGTGAAATATAGAATGGTCATCTATGAATCCTGAGTTTCTGGATTATGTGACTAGATTGGACACTGATGCATTTATCAATATTGGGAAAACAGGAGAAGTAGCAGGTGTGGAAGAGATGAGTTCAGTTTTATACATGTTGAGCTTGAGTTCAAACTCAGAATGCCCCAAATTAAATGCATGGATGTGGGAAACCATGTGAAGAGGCTAGTTGGGTAATTGAAAATACAGCTGGATCATGACCTGAATGCAACACTCCTTCTCCAGTTCTGCAAAGAATTTGGATGGCAGTCTTACGTTTTGATTCCCACAAGGCTGTTTCACACATGGCTTATTCACAAAGGTTCATCATATATTAATATTTCACTCTTCAATGACAATACTCGCTTTTGTTTCTTGTTTAATGCCTAATTCAAAATAACATTTTAAGTAGAAATGGCTAAAGTTTTGGCTAAAGTAAGAGTAAAGTCCCTTGTAATGTTGTGAGCTGTATGCCTGGGTAAAACCTATGCCATTAACAAAATTCAAAATTATTTTTAAAAGATGAAAACATATGTTTCTGCTTTTCCCTATGTAAAAGACACTTCACCAGTTTCTTTTTGTGGAATTAACTGTGTAGTCTTAAAGTAAGAATTAAGACTTGGGCAGCCCAGCACACGAGTGTGGTGAGTCAGATGGTTCTCATGGCATTTCGTATGTACAAGTGATGCAAGCACTGGAGGACTGGCAGCAGTGGCGGTGGCATCTGAGCAGGCCATCCAGCGAGGAGGCAGTAACTCCAGTGCTACTTCATGCTTTTTGGCTCTGGTGACCTTTTGGTTCCTGCCTATTTCCAAGCCATTCGTGCTCCAGTCTCCTCTAAGTTTTGTGACCCTGAAACCTTCTCAAGTAATTCCCTTTACTTCAATTGGCCAATTAGTTTCTGCCATGTTTGATAAGAAACTTAGCTGAACATCAGGATAAATTAAGTCATTCAATCAATAAGAAAATACTACTTATTTCCTAAGTAAATCTACAATTGAAATAAAGTAATGATTGCTGCTAAACCCATGGAATGTAGCCCAGAATCAGAAAAGATCTCAACAGTGAGTTTTTTTTTTTTTTTAAAGATAATCTTATTAGCTTATCTTTAATTCACAGCAAGACACATTGCTTCCTGTCTGGTTTATACTCTTTACAGTGAGTCAGGCATAAGTAGGATGTTTCTAGTAAAACGTGTTAAGCTGATTGAGGAGTAATTTTAGTAGCATTTTTAAATTCTGTTTTAAATTATAAAAGATTTATTTTTCTGCAGGTGAGTATCTGAATAGGAAAGGGATAGCACTCTTATAAATTCAGCGAACATTTATTGACTGGTTATTGCATCCAAAGTAATGTGCTAGATGTTGAAAAGGTGTTCTCATTCATCATTTTACATTTTAAAGTGTTTAGCACATTGATGCTTATATATCACATTTCCGTCTTCATGGAACTTATGTTTTAGTGGAGAAGATGGGAAAAAAGATAAAAATAATAATAGTAAGTTGTAGTCCACACTATGAAGGACACAGGCTGAGACAGCGACTAACAGTGGGACCTATCCTGGATATAGAGATCAGGAAAGGCCTCCTCAGGTACAGGACTAATATGCTGAGACTTGGAGGATCAAAAGAGGCTGCTGTACAAAGAACGTGAAGAAGCTCATCCTCGTTTCGCTGATTACAAGTTGTGAGACCTTGGACAACTTATTTAACCTCCCTGTGCCTTTGTTTCCTCATCTGTGAAATATGGAGAGCAGTATTACCTATTCCATACAACTGCTGTAAAGATAAAATGTGTTAATGTTTGTAGGGTACTTCAAACAGTACATGGCACATAGCATGAGCAAAACAAATACTAGTTATTATTATAATATTATTTTTATTATTCACAAAAAGGGACCAGCATGTGCAAAAGCCTGAGGCAGGAAAGATCTTTGGTGTGTTAATTAAACTGAAATAAGATTAATGCAGCTGGAGCAGAAGAGCAAAGAGGCAGTGACACAGAGGAGGCAAGAAAAATAGACAGGATCAGATCATGCTGGGCCTTGTGGTTCAGAGTAAAGAGCTGAGACTTCTTTCTAAGTTAAATGGGAACCCATTAAAGAATTTCAGCAGGAGAGGAATGTTATTGAACTTGTGTCTTAGATCGCTTCAGTGCTGTGGGGAAATTGAGGGAGCAGGAACAGAAATGGAGTGACGACTTAGAATACTTAGAATGGTGTTATATAGCAATGAGGGTGAGAGATGATGGTGGCTTGAACTAAAGTGGGAGTGAAGAAGAAAAGAGAGTGGTTTCAAGATATATTTTGGAGATAAGCCTGGCAGTATTTGTGAATTAATTGCGTTTGGTGAAAAGAGGAAGATCAAGGCAGAGCATCCATATACAGTTGTGCAGGATGTTCACTGCATAAGAGCACTTAACTGAGAAAGGCAAATAGGAGCTGAAATCCAGCTTACACTTGGTTCTCCAAGTCATGTCCCCTGGCATGGGGCTACCCCTAATTACAAGGAGTACCTTTTTCTAATTTGTACAAAGGCAGTACATAGGCTAGAAGCAGTCTGACCCTTTAATTCTGGCTTGGTTAACTGGGTAAACGGTGTTGCCACTAACAGAAACAGGGACATTGGGATGAAGGGGAGAGAGGTTTGTGGTGAGAAAAAAAAACACAAATGTTTGGGTCCTTGTTAAGTTTGAGATGACTCTGAGATACCTAAGTACAGATTTAAGATTGGCAGTTGTTTGCTTAATACTGACCTTCTAGTCACCGGTCTTGCTAATTCTAATAATTTATCTGTAGATGCTTTTGAATTTTCATTCAACACAATCACATTCACCAATAATGACAATTTTATTTATTCCTTTCCAATCTGTGTATTTTTTTTCACCCTACTGCACTTGCTGAGGCCTCTAGAACAAGGCTGAACATAAGTGTGATAGCCATTATCCTTGCCTTCCTCTAGATATGGATAAAGCTTTTGGCATATCTCCATTAGGTATTATATTTGCTAATTGTTTCTTTGTAGAGACCCTTATCAGATTAATGAAGTTCCTTTATATTCCTAGTTACGATTTTTCCGTTTATCAAAAAAATGATGTTATATTTTATCAAATGCTTTTTCTGCATCATTGAGATAATAACATGTTTCACTCATGATTTTCTCTTCTCATAGTATCCTTGAATTTTGGTGACAAGGTCATGCTAGTCTTCTGAAACAGAGAGAAAGTTGCTTACTTTCTATTTTATGGAAGAGTTTGTGTTAGAACAGATCCTAATCTATCAGAATAGGTTCTAATAGAAGAGTCATCTTTTCCTTAAATTTTTGATATGATTCACTGATAAAGTTATCTGGACCTGGGCTTTTCTTTGTGGAAAGGATTTTGAACATGAATTCACTTTCTGTAATAGTTATTAGAATGGTTACTATTCACATTTTTGCCTTTTTCTTTGCCTTTAGTATATTATGTTTTCTAGAAACTTGTCCATTTGAAATTTCATCTAAGTTTTCCAATTTATTGAAAAAGTTGTTCATGATAATATAATCAAAGTATTCTCTTATTATCTCTTTCAAGTCTGCTTTTGTTATTTGTATTTTTTCTCTTTTTTTTTTCCTTGGTCAATCTAGTCAATGGCTTAACAATTTTGCTGATTATTCCAAAGAACTGACTTTGGCGAGTAACTGCTAATGGCATGGGGCTTGTTTTTGGATTGATAAAAATAGTCTGAAACTAAATAGTGATGATGGTTGTATAACTCTGTGAATATACTAAAAACCACTGAATTATACATGTTAAAGGATTAATTTTATGTATATGACTAAAACTGTTATTTAAATATGTATCTATCAACAATGTAACACTGTAACCTACATAGGTAGCTGTAAAGTTTATAATATTCACCTACATCAAGTCTTCCAGTAACATTGCTTGCCTTTACTTTTGTACATCATAATGTTCTTTATATCACATAGTTCAAACAAATTAACCACACCAATAATATTGCTGATCAGGCTAGAATAATTAATATGTGACTTATTTAAAACCTTTAAATTTTGAGTAATAACTGTTAATAGTCTCCAGAGAATACAGCTACATGTTCTATCCATAGACAGCAAACTGATCTAAGGAAAGTAGGTCACAGAACACAATCCAATTCAAACTTGGCACTAGATAACCCAATGTTTCTTTCTTCACATAATCATGATGTCCTAATCAGTCTGTGGTTCTGACCTTTGAGTCAGTGGGCAGTCTATTATTACTTAGTGGCTGCTAAATCCAGAGTCAACATTTTGGAAGCTAAAGAATGCCCATCTTCTTTCAAAATCTTTTGGCTTACTAAAAGCTGAGCCCAGCTAAAAGTTCTTGCCAACATTTAGTTACTTCATGCATATGAACTAAACAACAAGCAGGATACAATTAGTGGAGAATGAAAAAAATAGAATGTATTTATTTTCTAACATATTAAACATTAAAATACATTAAATATACTAAATATATTTAAAGATAAATTATAATGTGACACATTTTACAGTCTTTAGAAAGTATAGATCAGAAATTCCTGTTTCTCAAAACATGTTATTCTTTCATTTTATCCTGTAGATACTAAACCAAAAAATTTTAACTCAAATTAGAAAATAGCAAATTTTAAAAATTCAAGTGACAGAATATCTGTTCTATTTACAGGCTATCAATAAGACACATTCCTAAAAAGCTGGCTATGATTTTAATTTAATAACTTTTGAAAAGCGTGTTCTTTGCTTGTAAAAATAATGTTAAGCACAGTTTTCTCTATATAGAGAGCAATTATTCTTTTATATTAGCAATATATAAAGTGTCCAAGCTATTATTTAATAGATTATGAGTTTTTCTAGGATTTTCTCACCTTTCTATCACAAAGTTTCTTTCATAACAAATTCTAGAAATAAAACAAATACTAGAAACAAACAAAAAAAACTCTAGAAATGTACCAAGAGACACACTAGAGGAACATACAAGAACCTTTGTTAAGGCCGGGCACCGTGGCTCATGCCTGTAACCCCAGCATTCTGGGAGGTCAAGGCAGGCAGATCACCTGAGGTTGTGAGTTGAGATTAGCCTGGCCAACATGGTGAAACCCCGTCTCTACTAAAAATTCAAAAAATAAAAATAAAAATAAATTAGCTGGCGTGGTGGCACTTGCCTGTAATCCTAGCTACTCAGGAGGCTGAAGCACGAGAATTGTTTGAATCCGGGAGGCGGAAGTTGCAGTAAACTGAGATCGTGCCACTGCACTCCAGCCTGGGTGACAGAGTAAGACTCTGTCAAGAACAACAACAACAACAACAATAGACACCTTTGTTAAGAAAGGTGATTTGAGGTCTTGAGAATTCACTTAATGCTAAGCTAGTGTAATTGCATCTTTACTGAAGAATAGATAGCTTTCCTGTAATGATTCATTTGACATAGATATAAATGCCTCTTTGGAAAACTAGATACATACCTCTAAAATGGTCCCCTAAGACTACAGGGTTCTTAGCAATTTAACACTCTCTGTCCATGAGAATGAAAAAAAATAAGCACAAATGACTTGATTTATAGATGCATATCCACAAATGGAAACCAAAATGGCAAATGCAATTTTAGATTCAGTAATCCAACTGCTTTAAATGACCTTTCTGTAAGAGGTTAAAATACTGTGAGGAAATATGTGTGAGACGTAGGCTATTAAGTATTAATTCTTGAATCTTACAGTATCTGTACCTTCATGCATTCAATGATACATAAAAAAACTTTAAAATAATACCAGAAGAAAATCCATGTGACATATAACAAAGGATTTGTATATCTGTTTTATAAAGATTTACTACAAATTAGTAAGGAATTATAAACAAATCCAATAGTTTCAATGGGTTTTGTATATAAATGGACAATTTATCAAAGCAACACAAATACATAACAAATTCATGAAATTGTGCTAAACTTCAATCAGCTAAGAAATAGAAATTAAATTATTTTTCTAATCAGCTTAGAAAAATTAAAAATATTGAAAACAACAACTGTTGAATATGTGCTGAGTCTGAGGAAACGAACTCTATTATACCGTTGGTAGATATATAAATTTATACAAATTTTTGGAGGATAATTTAGTTTTTCCTCTTCAAATCTGAAAAGTAGACATTCTGTGACCTACAAATCTCACTTCTAAGAATCTGTCCTGTAGGCACCATTACATGATAATGTAAAAGTGAAATAGAGGATGTTCATTACAGCATTATTAGTAACTGCAAAATATTAGGAGCAACTTAAATATCTATTGATAAGTGATTGTGAAATTAATTAAGGTACAGACATAACCTGGAGCACTATGGTAGCTATTAGATAGGGTTTCTAACATACTGGCAATGTTCTTCTTAGCCTGAGTAGTGGATGTGTGGATTCACTATATGGCTATATACAAAATTGTACATATGTTTTTACATGCTTCTCAATTTTCACAAAAAATTAGAAAAGAATAAGGTGAAGTCTATATATATTAATCAAATAAGATGTATGTGATATGAAGAAAACACAATAGAAGATCATTATGCATGGCAAATCCCAATTTTATGAGAAAAAACATCCTGTGTATGCATATATATGAACACATAGCTGTGCTTACATGGCATATAAAAAACTAGGGGGAATATGTAGCAAACCTCTGCAAAATGGGATTATAAGGATGTTTATAAGAGGAACAGAGAGTAGTACTGGAGAGATTTATACTTTTTATAAAACATATTTTTAGTCATATATATGAGACTAAAGAAGATACATATACGTATATACATATATGTGTGTATATATATACATATATAACTTTTGTGTGTATATTTCAATTGACCAAAAAAAAGCCTGCCACTTAAGCTAGCAAAATAAATTTAAAGAGACTAAATTTTAACACTTATCTAGCAATAGAAACTCAGCTATGCAGTTAATTGACAGTAAGTAGGTATTTATTGAGCAGATAATAATGAATAGTCTGATGTACTTAGTGAATATAGTTTACAGGGAAGTTTAAGACACTGTGGTTATATCTTACCTAAGTTTCTTGCATCACAGTTAGAGAAATAAAACTATTTTATCAACAACAGTAAGTCCATTTCTTATATTTTAGATAATAAATCTGAATACAACAAAAAATCACAATACATTGAAAATTTTCCCCAAATAATAATATAAGCAGAAACTTGTTCAGTGCTAATTAAGTTCCAGGACTGACTTTAAATGCATTATAGGTATTAATATATTATGACCAATTATTGTAATCATTCCTGTTTTACAGATGAAGAAAGTGAGACACAGGTTAAGTAACCTGACAAAGGTCACACAGCTTGCAAGTGTTGGGGTCAAGATTCAGACTTAGGCACTCTGATTCTAATATTTCCACAATGCCTTGTTGTTTCTCAAAGAACTCCAACTAAAACCTAATATTAATTATTAAATGATGTTATAACATGAAAATATATTTTGTTTTTACCTTCAAAAGGCACATAAAAAGATTTTTGAAAAATATAGAACACTGTAAAATATAAAATATGTTTACTGTAAAACTTTAGTTATTGCCTCCTTTTCCATAACACAAAAATTTTTATGTTTTGATTCTACAGTGGATTACACTGAATGCAAAACAAAGTTCTTTTTTTGAAGGAAATAGTATGTCAGTTTGAGAAACTGATCATAATTAACTGTTTCTTGTTTACTTAAGTAGACTAATATGAACTAAACCTACAATAATGTTTATACAATCCAATGCAAAAGAACTGCAGAGCAAGCTAAGTCTTGAATAATTTGTTAAGACTTACTCTGCATTAGTAGATAAAACTTCAAGAGTAAATGAGACTATGCAATCTTTTTTTCCAGCAAATTAAAATTCAGTTTAGAAGATGAAGGACTTTTTTTAAATTATAGAGAATAATAATAACAACATTGTGTATAAGAAAGTATTAGAATAAATGTCATAAGTTATATGAAATATATAAAGAACAGTTCAGAGATAGAAACTGTTGGGATATGAAATACTTACAGGAGTTTTATGCCTAATATGGAATTGAACTTGGACCTACAAGAGAGTGAAAGAATTGAGGAGTCATAAAAGAGAGCACTTTACTTTTTAAGAAAAAAAAGCATTAATTATAATATATTTTACCTACACTCTTAGGACTGCTGAAAAATTACTATTATTATTGAAGCATATTTTGAAAAAATATCTTACATTATTCAGCAGGAAGTTCTTTTTAAGCTAATCATGTTATAAAGTTTGAAAAAGCTGTATTTTTCTTTAATTTAAGCCAGTTAAATAACAAGAATCCCTTTCTTTGCAATTCTTTTATGCACTATTTACCCAGCACTGTTACTCTAACTTTAGTTATACTTACTTGTCCAAGCAAATGTATAGATCAGTTGATTTCTAGTTATTATACATGTGTTTTACGAATAAGAAGTAAAGAGGTTATTGACTAATCAAAGTTAATCTAGTAACTTTCAGAACTTCTGACTTGCATTTCAAAGCTTCACCATACTGAGAATACTATGGCAAGGGAATATGAAAGTGCAAACTCTAAGAATCAGGATCCTAAAATGAATAGTGGGATGTAGAAGAGAGAGAGAAGACTACTGTGAGCTGCATCTTCCAACTCCCACAAATACAAATGTTTATACCAGGAAAACTCATGTGAATAAAATGCTTTCTGCCATCAAAGGGAAAAAGGAAGTTGCCTAAGAATTGATTATTAAGGAAAGTCTCAAGACAGAGGCAAATTTAATGACAGAATGGCTCAGAAGTGGTTTAAGAATATTTTATTTTTAAAAAATAGTAAAGAAACTAATTTTATTATCCTTAATCAACTCCCTAGGCTTTATCTATGTCTACCCAGAAACTTTCTATAAATACTTAAGTTCGTAGAGATTGTCAAAAGAACTCCCACTCTTCCCACTACCTAAGGGAGAAAGAGTATGTGTATGTCGGTCATACTGAGGGGAGGAGAGGGCAGGACGGGGGTGGTAGGTAGGTATTAGTGCCAAGGGACTGAGAACTTGTCCCGAAATAAATGCCTGGAAAAAATCCAGACTTTCAGTCATCAACATTCAGTCCCTTTGCTACACAAGCAAAAAGGAAAAGCAGACAAATTAAAAGAGAATCTATCAGAGACCCACCAAAAATGGTTTCTTTTTAAAGTCGGTTGAAGAAGAAGTCAAGATCAGTTCATTACATATCCGATTATCCTTCTGATGATCTCAGGCTACAGCAAAAGAAATAGAGAGCAATAATCTTAAATGCTCATATAGGAAGCGGAGGAAAATATTGTTTATTAAGGTTGTTCATATTTGAGTTCCTCAGAAAACTGAATAATACTGAAATTTGAATGCACTGGAGCATGAACGCAAATGCAAACTGCATACTAAAAATTTCAGCTTGAACTATCTAGAGCACTCAAAGCAGCCATTGGGATTTTTCTGCATGTGGATTTTTCAATCAGGCTTTATTATTTCATATTGCTCGATTTTTTTGAAGGATGGAAATAATATATTATTTGTTATCTATGTCAACAGTAACAATTAAAAGGACTGTTTCCTTGAACTCAGAGAGTGTTTTAAGTCAGATATATTTTTTGTCTACTTTTCCTTTTGAAATCTCCTCCTTCCCAGATGTGAACATCTTGATTCTCATGCTCTTCTCTTAATTTTACAGATTTAAGTGTGAAGAAGTCTGTAGTCTACAAAGGGGATGGAAAATATTATTGATCAAAATTGGTGAATAAAATGTTAAATAATATACTTTATGGTGGTGAGGCTTTAAAAAGCGGTGAAGAATATGACACAAATCACAAAAGTCTGGACACCAGGAAGCCAGTGCATTGTCCACTTTTGTTACCTTGTACAGATGACACTTTCTGGGCCTCGGTTTTGTCATTTAAGGTGGTTATGAGTAACTAGATGAGATCAATACCTTGAAAAAATACAGAACTGTATACAAAAGGCTGACACTGACTCTGTATTCTAATTTATTACTCATTAGTTAGCATGCAAAATAGTTTCTTATGAAGAACATTAGATGCAGAATCTGAATGGAAACTTCTCTGGCCCTTATTTTCTTTATCTAAATAAGGGATAATGCCACATATGATTTTTTTAGTACAATGTTACTGGTAAAGGTCAGTTATTTGTGGCAAGCAGCAGGTTTACAGGGATTTTTCTGGGAATTTCAAATTCAGTATCTGTATTAGTTAAGATTAGGTTTTGTAGCAAATAACAGAAAACCCTCCCAAATGATAACACGGAAGTTTATTTTTGTCCCATAGGGATGTCTAGGAAGTGGTTCATGGCGGGCATGATGCTCCATGTTGTCAGGCACTCGGACTCCATTCATCTTGATGTTTTTTCCCGAAGGCTTCAATCTCGCAGTCTCAACATGGCAGCATCACATTCCAGAGGAGCAGAACAGGAAAGGGTTAGAAGACGGGGGAACACACCTTGCTCTCTCCTGCTATTGGCTGTGCCTGGCTGCAAGCTAGACATGCTGTGTCCACTGCAAATGGCCACAAATCTAAGGCCCTACCACTATGGGAACAGCCACTGGGAGATAACTAGCAGCTTTTACCATTTGTCATTTAATTATTAAGGTTAGAAACTTTTTCTTTTTGAATGTCTGAAAGAGAATGGCCTGAGAAATATGCTGGAAAAGTTAAATAAAGCTGCTTTGTGACTGTTTATCACTGTCTTTTTAATTTTGAAAAAGTAAGCACCAAGACTTCCAGTTTCCAATTTCACATGTCAGGAGCTGGGAAGTTGCCACTCTGTTGTAACAAGTAAGAGCTGAGCAAACTGAAAAATCAACAACTGTTCTTGGGTCCATAAGAGAAGTGAGGTCACAGGGCAAACTGCTGCCCCTCAAAATTAGCAAGATGGACAGGCAGATACAGAGAATCACAATATACTGGAGCAGAAATCTCCATGGGAGCCACTGCTGGGGTAGGAAAACCTAAACAGTAATGGATGAATTGCTGGAGGCCATGTATAGACAGGTCTGAGAGATAAAAACTCTGGAAGACCTAGTCATAAGGGGACCGACCACCATGCTTTTGTTAAGTTTTACCATCAGCAGCATGACCAGATTATCAAACTAACTACTGAAGAAAATTACATTGTGCTTCTGGCAGTAGGACGGGAAAAAATCATTTTGATATATGCCAGAGCGCTCTGTTCTTAACAAGGTCTGTTCTTAAAAAAACTGTTTAACCAGAGCCTAACCTGCTGGGGTTTTATCAGAGCCTAACTAACCTAAGGGAATTGAAATAACCAACCCCAGCCTACTCGAGCTGTCCTATTCCACGGAGAAAGGGAAGGACTAAGAAACAATTGTGATGTTCAGAGTGCAGAGGAATGGGCTTGCTAAAAGATGGAGACCTAATCATAGGACTATAGAAGGTTTCCCCTCTCCCAATACCTTATCACCATATTAGTAAAGGCCTATTTACAGCAGTTCCTTTTACCCAACACATCATGTTCAGCTATCAAGAAAAAATTACAAAGCATACTGTTTCAGACCATTTTGTATTGCTGTAACAGAATACCTAAGACTAGATAATTTACAATGAATAGGTATTTATTCAGCTCACGGTTTTAGGGGCTGAGAAGTCCAAGATTGATGGGCCAAATATGACAAAGGCCATCTTGCTGTATCAGCCCATGGAAGAATGTCAGAAATGCAAAAGAGCATGCAGGAGTGGGAAGGGGGCCCACCTCATCCTTTTATCAGAAACCCACTTCTGCAATAACAGCATTAATTCATTCATGAGGGCAGAGCCCTCATAACCTAATCACTCCATAAAGATCCTATCTCTCAACACTGCTGCAGTGGGGATTATTTTTGTTTTAAAGCACCCGAGACTGGGTGCTTTAAAAGGAAAAGAGATTGATTTAGCTCATTGTTCTGTAGGCTGAGAAGTTTAAGGGCTTGGCCCTGGCTCTGGTGAGGGCTTTCATACTGCATCACAACATGGCAGAGAAGGCCAAAGGAGAAATGAACATGTACAAAAAGAAGAAACCTGAGGGGCCTCCTGGCTTTATAACAACCCACTCTCTCGGGAACTAAATCCATTCCCATGAGAACTCACGACCATGAGAACAGCATCATGTCATTTGTGAGGAATCCACGTCCATAACCCAACTACTTCCCACTAAGCCCTACTTCCCAACATTATTACACTCGGGGTCAAATTTCAACATAAGCTTTGGTGGGGACTAACAAAGCATATCTAAGTTACAGCAAGGATTAAGTTTCCAACACATGAACCTTGGGGAACACATTCAAACCACAGCATACACTAAAAGGCGAAAGCAAAGTTTGAAGAGACAGCAAGCATCAGAGCTTGGAAGTTGCCACTCTGTTCAAACAAGTAAAGAGCCAGACACAGCAAGAATGTTAGAATTATCAGACAAATAATTTAAAACAACTGTGATTCACATCGGGGCCTGTTGGGGGGTTTGGGGGTTAGGGGAGGGATAGCATTAGGAGAAATACCTAATGTAGATGACCAGTTGATGAGTACAGCAAACCACCATCGTGTATACCTAAGTAACAAACCTGTACGTTCTGCACATGTATCCCAGAACTTAAAGTATAATAAAAAAAGAAAACAGAAAAAAATCCTGTGACTAAGATGCTAAGGGCTCTAAGGGATAAATTACACATGCAAGAGCAGATGGGCAATGTAAGCAGAGAGATGGAAATTCAAAGAAATAGCCAAAAAGAAATGCTAGAGATAAAAAATACTTTAAGAGAAATTAAGAATACCTTTGATAAGTTTATTAGTAGATTGGACATGGCTGAGGCAAAAATCTCTGAGCATGAGGATATATCAAGAGAAATCTCCAAAACTAGAAAGAAAAGAGAACAGACTGAAAAAAAAAATTCAAGCAGAACAGAATATCTAAGAGCTGTGGAACAATTAAAAAGAAAGAAGATATGTATAATAAAAATACAAGAAGGACAAAGAGACAAAACTGCTATATACTGAATGTTGATATCTCCCCAAAATTCATATGTTGAAAGCTAATTGCCAGTGTGATGGTATATGGAGGTGGAGCTTCAAGGAGGTGATTAGGTCATAAGGATAAAGCCCTCATTAACAGCATTAATGTCCTTACAAAGTAGACTCCAGATAGCTCTCTTGCCCCTTCCTTCATGTGAAGACACAGCAAACAGAAGGGTATTAATGAATCAGGAAGTAGGCCCTCATCAGACAGCAGATGACCCATGCCTTCATTGTGGACATTTTAGCCTCCAGAACCGTGAGAAACAAATGTTTAAAAGCCGCCTAGGCTATGGTACTCTTTTCTAAGTAGCCTGAATGAACGAAGACAGAAATTGGTACCTGGAAGTGGGGTGCTGCTGTAATAAATGCCTAAAAACATGGAAGCAACTTTTGAACTGGGGAATGGGTAGAAGCTGGAAAAGCTTGGAATACATGCTAGAAAAAGCCTACATTGCTGGGAGCAAACCTTTAAAGGTGATCCTGGTAAGGTCCTGGAAAAAAAAAAAGAGGAGAGCTGTAGAGAAAGCCTCAATCTTCTCAGAGCATGCCTAAGGAATCCTGAACATGTTGGTAGGAATATGGACTGTGAAAAACATTCTGACGAGGTCTCAAAAAGAAATGAGGAAGATGCTTTTGGAAACTGGAGGAGAGACTATCCTTGTTAGAAAGTGGTAAAAAAAAAAAAAAAGTTGGCTGAATTGTGTTGGTGGTGTTCTAGTGTTTTGTGGAAGGTAGAACTTGTGAGCAGTAAAATTGAATACGTTTTGCTGAGAAATTTTCTAAGCAAAGTCTTAAAGGTGCAGCTTGGCTTCTCTTTAGCGCTCATAGTAAAATTTAAGAAAGAAAGTAATGACTGACTTAAAGACAATTATTAAGCGAAAAGGAAGCAGAACTCAAAGATTTGGAAAATTCTCAGCATATCCATACTGTAAAAACAGAGAAATCAAGGTCAGAACAAAACACTAAGGGTGTAGCCAGGCAACTATTTGAAAAGGATGTTAGTATTGATTAGTCATCTCAACAGAAGCTATTCTCTAAAATGACAGAAAAATAACATTTCAGAGATTATCAGGAATTTACTTAACATCGCAGACCCAGAGTGCAAGGGTTCTAGGTCAGAGTAATTTCAAAGGGGTGGGGCCATGTCTCCAGTCCAGATAGGCCAGGATACCCCTGTCCAGTGCCTCAGAGGTGAGGCCTACACAGAGACCTGTGAAATGGGCTGCACCCAGCAAAGCCAGGGGGGCCTTGCTGCCTCCACCTGGATTTCAAAGGCAGGACTTCCCAGAAGAACCATGGGCACAGGACCCCAACCAGGAAAGCCAAGAGGCCCAGGAAGAGAGCAGCAGCATGGGTAAGGCCATGACAAAAGGTTCCCACTAAGGCAATGCCCAGCGGAGACAGGAAGGTGAGGCTGCCTTCATGACACCAGACCAGCAGAGCCACCAGTGTATGATTCCAGCCTGGAGGAGATGCAGGCATGGAACCCCAGTAGAGCCAGAACTGCTGCTTGTAAGAGTCACAAACATGCAGCTCTCACCCATAAGAGATGTGGATTTGGGACAACAACAACAGTGGGCCTGGAAGGCAAAGCATTGAGCCATAAAGGATTTTTCTCAAGCTTTAATGTTTCATGTTGCTTGCCCCATTAGGTTTTACATTTACCTTAGACCTGCCCCTCCTTTTTTCTTTTCTATTTATCCCTTTTAGAATGAGACTGTCCATCCTACACCTGTCTCAACATTGTATATAATGCACATGACATGTTTGGTTTCACAGGTTCATAGCTGGAGAGCAATTTACCTCAAGATAAATTATGCCTTAAGTGTCACCAAAACCTGACTTATTTAAATGAGACTCTTGACTTACATTTAAAGTTAATGCTGGAATGAGTTAAAACTGTAGAGCTATTGGGATGGAATGGGTAAATTTTCCATATGAGAAAAACATAAACTTTAAGGGACCATGGAGAGAATGCTATAAATTGAATATTTGTGTCCTCCCAAAATTTTTATGTTGAAACTGAATCCCCAGTGTGATGATATTTGGAGGTGGAGGTTTGGGGAGGTAATTACATCATTAGGGTAGAGCCCTCATGAATCAGATTAGAACTTTATGAAAAAGACCCCAGAGAACTCCCTCACTCCTTCTGCCATGTGAGAGCACAGTGAAGAGACAGCCATGTACGAACCAAGAAGCAAGCCCTCCCCAGACTCCAAAACTGCTAGCTTCTTGATCTTAGGCTTACCAGCAATCAGAACTATGGGAGAAAAATGTTTGTTATATATAGGCCAACTAGTCTATGGTGTTCCGTTAGAGCAGCTCAAATGGACTAAAACTCAGACAGAACAAATATTCAAAACAGTAATGACCAAAAATGTCCTAAAATGAATGCCAGACACCAAAGTTCAGATTCAGAAAGCTCAGAGAACATCAAGCAGGATAAATGCTAAAAAAATATATACATATACATATCATTTTCAAATTACAGAAAGTCAAAGATGAAGAAAAAAATACTGAAAGAAGCCAGAGAGGGGAAAATATGTTACACATAGAGCAGTAGAGATAAAAATTACATTTGACTTCTCATCATAAAACATGCAGCAAGAAAAGAGTGGACTGAAATAAAGTGGTAGAGAAACACCACCAACCAAGAATTCTATGTCTTGCAAAATTATCCTTCATATATGTTTCATTATAAATTTGTCCAAACTCATAGCAGGTACAATGCAAAGTGTAAACACTAAAATATAGACTTCAGGTGACAATAATGTGTCAACGTTGGTTCATCAGTCATAACAAATGTAACACTCTTATGGGGGATGTTGATATTGGGGGAAGCCATGCATGTGGAGAGGCAGGGGGTGTATGGAACGTATCTATACCTTCTGCTCAATTTCGCTGTGAATCTAAAACTGTTCCATAAGAATAAAGTCTTTAAAAACATTTTAAAATGTAGCACTCTCTGGAAGGGAAAGATAGACTTCTACATTATTTTAAAGTCACATTTGAAAATAAAAATAAAAATATTTGGTATGAATAAAAATATTGTGCACTGTGCTATAACAAAAAGTTCATGAAATATTACTTTTTGCCTGCTATAACATCGAGAAATTGAGCATTAGATTAAAAAATAAAATCTTTAGCCTGTGTCATATAAACCTTGACAAAATTGATAAGATCTAATAACTTAAAAAATTTTAAATCTGTATTATTTTTGTCATTACAAATGGTACTTCATTTTATTGTGCTTCAGAGATACTGCATTTTTTTTATGACTTGAAGGTTTGTGGCAACCCTGTGTTGGGCAAGTTCATTGGAATCATTTTTCCAAGAGCATGTGCTTACTTATCTCTGCATCATATTTTGATAATTTTTGCAATATTTCTAATTTTTTATTATTGTATCTGTTATGATGCTATGTGATCAGTGATCTTTGATGTTATTGTAATTAGTCTGGGGGGACCGTGAATCATGCCCATATAAGACAGTTAATTTAATCCATAATTGTTGTGTGTGTTCTGACTGACCCACCGAAACGACCGTTTCCCTGTCTCTCACCCTTTCGTTGGACCTCCCTATTCCCTGCGACACAGAAATTTTGAAACTAGGCCAACTAACAACCCTATGATGGCTTCTAGGTGTTCAAATAGAGAGTCACATGTCTTGTCTCTTACTTTAAATTAAAAGCAAGAAATGATTAATCTAGTGAGGAATTCATGTCAAAAGCCAGGCTCCTTGAACCAGTTAACTAAATTGTGAATTCAAAGGAAAAATTATTAAAGGAAATTAAAAGTGCTATTCTAGTGAACACATAAATGATAAGAAAGCAAAATAGCCTTATTGCTGATATTAAGAAAGTTTTGTTGGACTGGACAGACGATCAAACCAGCCACAACATTCTCTTAAGCCAAAACCTAATCCAGAGCAAGTTCATAACTCATTTCTATTCTATAAAGGCTGAGAGAGGTGGGGAAGCAGCAGTAGAAGAGCCTGCAGCTAGCAGAGCTTGGTTCACAAGATCAAGTCTCCAAAACTTAAAAGCTCATGGTGAAGAAACAAGTACTGATGTAGAAGCTGCAGCAGGTTATCCAGAAGATCTAGCTAAGACTATTGATGAAGGTGGCTGCATCAAACAATGAATTTTCAGCACAGACAAAACAACCTTATATTGGAAAAAGATGCCATCTAGGACTTTCTTAGCTCAAGAGAAGAAGTCAATGGCTGGTTTCAAACCTTCAAAGAACAGCCTGACTCTCGTGAGAGGCAAATGCAGCTGGTGACCTAAGTTGAAGCCAATATTAATTTACCATTATGAAAACCCTAGGGAGCCCAAGAATTATACTAAGTCTACTCTGCCTATGCTCTATAAACGAATCAACAAAGCCTGCATGACAGCACATCTGTTTATAGCATGGTTTACTAAATATTTTTAGCCTACTGTTGAGAACTGCTGCTCAGAAAAAAAAGATTCCTTTAAAAATATTACTGCTCAATGACAATGCATCTACCCACCCAGCAGTGCTGATGAAGATGCACAAGGAAATTAGTGTTATTTTCATGCCTGCTAACACAACATCTATTCTGCATCCCGTGAATCAAAAAATAATTTTGACTTTTGAGTCTTATTATTTAAGAAATTTCATAAGGCTATTGCTGCCATAGATTAATTAATTGATTAATCTGATGGATCCAGGCAAAGTAAATTGAAAACCTTCTGGAAAGGATTCACCATTCTAGGTGCCATTAAGAACATTCGTGATTCATGGGAGGAGGTCAGAATATCCACACTGATAGGAGTTTGGAAGAGGTTGATTCCAACTCTCATGAATGACTTTGAGGGGTTCAAGGCTTCAGTGGAGGAAGTAACTGTAGATATGGTAGAATTAGCAAGAGAACAAGAATATGAAGTGGAGCCTGAATATGGGACTGAATTGTTGCAATCTCATGATAAAACTTGGATGAGAAGTTGCTTCTTATAAAAGGGCCAATGAGATGAAGTCTAATCCTGTGAAGATGCAGTGAACATTGTTGAAATGACAAAGGATTTAGAATATCATATAAACTTAGTTCATAAAGCAATGACAAGGTTTAAGAGAATTGACTCAAATTTTGAAAGAAGTTCTACTGTGGGTAAAATGTTATCATAAAAACTGCATGCTACAGAGAAATCTTTTGTGAAAGAAGAAGTCAACTGATATGGTAAATTTCATTGTCTTATTTTAAGCAATTGCCACAGCCACCCAGTCTTGATCACTCTGATCAGACAGCAGCCATCAATATGAAAGCAAGACCCCCCCCATCAGCAAAAAGATTCACTCACTGAAGGCTGAGATGATAGTTAGCAATTTTTAGCAATAAAGTATTTTTTAATTAAGTTGCATACTTTTTAGATAATGGTATTGCACATGTAATAGGCTATAGTATAGTGTAAATATAACTTGCATATGTACTGAGACGCCAAGAAATATGTGTGACTGGCTTTATGGCAACATTCACTTTACTGCACTTGTCTGGAACCAAATCCACAATATCTTCAAAGTGTGTCTGTATATAATTATCATTCCTGTATTTCTGAATTTCTAAATTGCTTAGTTCTCTGTCTTCACAATTGACCTAAACATATGTAATAAAACTCAAAATAATGTAACCATTAATAATGAGATTATGAGAATTCCCATAATATATAAAGGAGCCACTAAGAGGAGGAAGTATGGTGTTGTAGAAAGAACACAGGCTTTGTAAAGAAAATCCTGGGATGAATACCACTATTTACTCATTCATTCATTCATAGCACTTATTTCCGTTATATGTATCTGTTTCATGCAGTATGTGTTAGGCATAGAATTTATAATGTATTTAGGGATACAGATATAAAACCTACAATTATATAAACAATTTAATTACAAATTTAAATTTGTAAGTAATTTAAAGTAGGAGTAAAGGGTACTATAAACATCTAAATGTAGGCTCTAGCAATTAAACAGAATAAGGTAGATTTATATTTGCTAGTCTTGAAAATCTTTTGCACTTAAAAGTTTAAATTCACTTTTAAGTTAAAAAAAACTGCAAAATAGTATGTGCAGTATGATTCAATTTCACTTAAATAAATAATTGCATCAAAATTCCAACAATATTATTATATTTAATTCATAGAAAAAATTATAGGAATACACTGAATTATTAACAGAAGTTATCTCTGTTTTATTAACAGAAGGTATTCCTGTTAAATATATTTATAACAACTTAATTGTTTACACTAAGCATATATTACTTTTATGCTCAAAAAATAAAAATGCATGTTTGAAATAAAATATAGGAACATAGAACTTTAACATCAGTCTGGCCCCTGAACATCTAGAAATGCCCAGGAAAAGCTTTTATTAAACTGGTAAAAAATTAACAAAGAAATATAATATTCTTAAAAAAAAAGAGAGAATGTTTTAAAATATTTTAAGTCAATAATTTCTTTCTTGTACAGTACAAATTCAAGATTTGGTATTCATCATTAAAGATAATTACATTTTTCCACTTAGAAAAGAGGGAGAATAAATCCTGCTTTCTCTTAGTTTTCAGAAATATTAAAGAATAAAAAATGATTCAGGCTCTCACAAAATAAAAATGCATTCAGTATTTATTATAAACAAACACTGTAGTGTGCTATTGGGAAAATGAGAGATGCAAAAATGCATTCTTATTTATTTTTTGAGCATAAACATAATTTATGCTCAGTATAAACAATTAAGTCATTATAAATATATTTAACAGGAATACCAGAAATAACTTCTGTTAATAATTCAATGTATTCCTACAATTTTTTCTATGAACTGAATAAAATATTGTTGGAAATTTGTATGCAATTGTTTATTTAAGAAATTTATTTATTTAAGATTTAAATAAATAAAATATTAAAATTCATTTATTTAAGATTTAAATAAATAAAATATTAAAATTTATTTAAGGAATTATGCTAAGAAAGAGTTTATTAACTTGACAAATATGAGTTGGGTACCTACTCTGTACCAGGTCTTGGGAGTTCAGATGCAATGCTCTGAGGATTCAAAAATGAAAAGGACATAGTCCCTGCCTTCAAAATACTTTTGATTTAGCAATAGAGCAGACATATAAATAGCTTTCTAAATATATTACTGGAAAAAAAATCAAATAACCAAAATAATTTTTAGATCTAGACAAATACATCATGCCAGCACATACACATTCTTCTATGGAGTTGTCACAGAGCCATACACTTTACAATCAGGGAAACCAAAGAGCTTGAATGGCTTCCCAAGGAAATAGATCGAGTTTGAACGGCAAAACCATGGAAATAGAGAAAAGTCAATTTGAGCTATGGAACAAGAAAAAGGAGAAAGATACATTTTGTTCAAATGACTATCATACATATAAAGTTTGGTAGCTGTTTTGAAATAGTCACTTTCTGGGCTTTATATAATAATACTGAATCTTGAAACAGTTTAGCTGCTGACAATATAAACCATTCTAAGAAAAGTTCATCTTACATCTCAGAATAGTTCTGCTTTTCTCTCTTTGTCAGTTTTTCTAGTGGTGACTGTGGTAATAAAAAAAAAAGCCTTATATCCATAGTGATAAGAGAAAGTGGTTTTCTTTCTTGGCAGTCAACATGAGCATTTACATTAAGAGTCCACTAATAAGCATTTTCATTAGCAGTGCAATGAAACTCCTTTGTAATGGTGTTTGGGAACAGAATTAGCTCTCACTGAGACATTCACTCATTCATCTGATCAACATTTTTCTCTCGCCTACAACGTACCAAATAATTATTGGGCACTGGTGCTAAGAAATTAGGAAGGCATAGTCAAGGCCCTTGAATTTACACAGAAGCCTGTCATAGGCAACAAATTTCCTATAATCTGGCATTCTATGGTTGCTAAATAGGATTAATCATATTTCATTGATCATATAATCTTCATTTCTTAATCATTTAATAAATACGTATGTTCTGTTTTTTCATTTTTGAAACAGAGTCTTACTCTGTCACCCAGCTAAAGTGCAGTGGCACGATCTCAGCTCACTGCAACCTCCACCTTCAGTAGGTTCAAGCAATTCTCCTGCCTCAGCCTCCAACTAGCTGGGACTACAGGCATGCATCATCACACCTGACTAATTTTTGTATTTTTTAGTAGAGATGGTGTTTTGCAGTGTTGGCCAGGCTGATCTTGAACTCCTGACCTCAAGGGATCCATCCACCTCGGCCTCCCAAAGTGCTGGAATTACAGGCTTGAGCCACCATACCCAGCCTGTGTGTTCCTATGTACCCAGAATTATGCCACACAGAAAACTGTGTGTTACAACAGACATAGCCTCTCTTCTTAAAGATCATGTAATTTAGCTGAAATAGAGGGAGACAGAAATAGTCAGTTTCTGAAATAATTTCCATTCTTCTTTCTTCCCTTCGAAAACACTAATTCTTATGTAGGGAGCAATATGTCCAGTCCAGATAATAAACGATGATTAGTCTAAGCCCATGGTTCCGAAACTGTGTACCCAGCCCCCAAGGGTCCTAAAGTAAACTCACTGGGGGGAATATATTCAAATTTTCAAGGGAAATAGGGACTCAACTTCTGTCAGACAGCATGCCCACTATTAGCTTGAGGCAATTCAGTTTCCACATTAGACCATGCTAGATTCCTTTAGAAATATTGTATCATTGCAAAGCTCAGTTTTCAGCAGTTGCTGTGATAAAAAGCAAGCACTGTCTGGCAAGACATAACAGTGGCACCATCCAATCTGAGTCCAAGGTTTGAGAAGTTGTAGAGTGCCTAACAGGTACATATAGGCCAGTGGTAACTGTGGTTATCTAAGAATGAAAAAAGTATTCCTTTTCTTTCAATTTATGTATCCTATTTCAAATGGTTATTAAATTGTACATGAAACTTTTATGTATTTCTTTTGGTACCACGAAAAAAATTATTAAGACCCCAAGGGAGCTGTGAATCAAGAAAGTCTGGGAAACTTTGGTCAGAGCCAATCACGTCAATCCTGTTTCCTGCCTCCCCAGCTTCCTTAAATCCGGGGATAACTATATGCTCAATTACAGCCTAAGCAGAAATCTGCTGCATAGATTTCATAAGTCTATAGCTGCCATAGATAGGGATTCACTTGATAGAATCACTCAGGGGGGCAGGGGAGGAGGGTCTGAGAGAGGATTTGCTTTCCTGATAATAGAGAACAAAGGCAAAGACTGTTATTTGTCTTTCAATAGTCCAATTCCTTTAGAATCTTCAAAGTTTCAGCTAAAGGCCACATACTTTAGCCTCCTTTCCTACTACTTGGGACAAATTGATTAAGCTCTGGCCAAAGGAACATGAACAGAAATGATGCATAGAAATTCTGAGTCATATTCTTAAAAGGAGGCATGCCTTTTAAATAATTAGCCTTAAACACACATAGCTAATACTAGCAGAACCGAGATAAGCATGTCAGATTGCCTTATTTCTAATCCACTGCTCTTTTTATATGGTACACTCATTCAGGTCTTGGAAATAGCTTTATTATAATTCTATATTCAATATGCTAATATAAGTTCTCTTTGATATGATGGCATATTATTGATTCAAAATGATAGTGGTAGAAATTTACATTGTTATCATGCACAGACCATAGTGTTTTTGTTAAGAAACAAGATTTAGTTAGTGGGTCAATTGAGTTTCTTGACCTGTATAGCTAAGAACTAACTTGTGATAGGTTTCTTCTTCAAGGTGCAGGTCATGTGAGACTTGGACAGTTCCTCTGACTAGGAATTGCAGAAAGGTAGAGTGTTAGCCATAACTCTGTGAATGAGGGTTTCCCTTAAGGTAAGAATATGAAAAACATTACGTTTTATGCTATACAATGTAGAGAGTTCTTGTTTTACTTTACATTTAACAGCTCAAATAAACATGACATCTAGAGACATAAAAACATATGAACACTTAAGGACAGACATAAATCATAAGATTATAAAATAGCAAAAGATTTTATAAACAGATTAGCAAGGACTGAGAAATCATATCTGAGATAATTTACTTGGTAACTAAGTTGTTGGCAGCTTTGTAAGAAAAACAGTTAAAGGAATTTCAAAATAGAATATATTTTTATTTCTTTAAAACTATGTGACAAAATTTCTTCTACCATCTTCCATGCTCAGATTTATACCACATTATAAAATTATTTAATTCCCTAAAGAACAAAAAAGAATGGCTGAATCTCCAGAGTTGATAAAGACTGAAGATGTTTATCAGGCATGCTTATGTACTCTACTTCAAGCCATCTACAGGACTTGAGAAAGGAATGTTTAGTGTTTGCAAAGCCATAGTCACTGAGCCAGACTTTGTGGTGATCCAGAGATCCTTCCATTTCACAGAACTGTCATTGATGGCTTCTCCCAACAAAGATTTACAACCTTATCTGTTGACTGTGGCAGTATGAGAGGCACCATATTCTTTCAGTACATATACTACAGCTTCATTGGAGTAGCCACATTTAGGAACTATGTAAGAGAAAAAATAAAGGAAGATGATGATCACTAACATTTTATAAGAGTTACATTTTAAATATTATTTCCCATTAAAATTGGGTCTCATGTCATATGGATGACTTCTTCATGTAACTAATGTTTTTTTTAAACATGAGGTTAAAAGTGATTTTATGATTAATTTATCTAACAGCTAACTGAAAAAACAGGGGACATCCTGCCTATATCTGTATAAGGTAACATACAAAGAAAATACAAATGAGATTCACTGAACTCAATGTAGCAGAAAAACAAATATGTGTTTAAAACAGACACTTCAAGGGAAAAGTACATAGTCTCATTTGTTTACATCATAATCTTAGTGATTCATTCTCATAAGTGTGAAGCAATCACACTGGAATGAAAGGAAGTTCTGAGTGGAGAATTGAAGAGAAATTCAATAACTGGACTAAATACCAAAGGTACTAAGAAGCTGGAAATCTGACCTACTAAATCCTACCACTCATTTTCTGCTCTGTCTTCTATGCTCATTCTCCTTCCAAACCTGTGAATGAACCTAGACATACTAACACTTCCTACATTTTTTTTTTAAGTCTCACTCTGTTGCCTAGGCTGGAGTGCAGTGGTGCAATCTCAGCGCACTGCAACCTCCACCTCCCAGGCTCAAGTAATTTTCCTGCCTCAGCCTTCCGGGTCGCTGGGATTACAGGTGCATGCCACCATGCCTGGCTAATTTTTGTATTTTTTATTGGAGACAGGGTTTCCCCAGGTTGACCAAACTGGTCTCAAACTCTTGAATTCAGGTGATCCACCCGCCTCAGCCTCCCAAAGTGCTGAGATTACAGGCGTGAGCCACCATGCCCAGCCATACTAACACTTCCTACATTTTGAGAGAGAGAGAGGACTCCAGAAAATTAGCCTCATTCATTAATTCCAAAAATTATTGTTTTGTAGGATGTAGTTTGCCGTTTGGTTTTGGTGACTTTCTTTAATCTGCTAAAGTGTCATGTACCCTGTGGCATTCAGCATTCAGTGTATGTCAAGTGACATATAAGATGAATTCATGGGGGGGATCCCAAGATGGCCGAATAAGAGGCAGCTCCGGAAAGCAGCTCCCAGCGAGAGAGACACAGAAGCCGAGTGGTCTCCACAATTCCAAACGAGGTACCAGGTTCATTTTGTGGGTCTGGTTGGACAGTGAGTGTAAATCAAACAGGGCAAGTTGAGGCAAGGTGTGGCACTGCCCCACTCAGGAGGAGCATGCCACCAACCGGAGGACCGGGGGATCTTCCCCTCTGGGACTTTGGTTCAGATACAGCACTGTACCCAAGCCCTCTACAACCCACAGAACAGGAGATCTTCGCCAGGCTGAAAAGCCTCAGAGAGCTGCCTGAACAGGGCAGAACAGCACCTGCAGCCCTCGGGCTGTCAGCATAGATCTAGGCGGAAGCACCGGCTGACGCTGAGAAAGCCAAAAAGCCGGTGAGATGGAGCTACCCGCTCCCCAGTAAGAAGGGGAATGGAACGCAGGGAAACAGCCCAAATGGCAGGATGGGTTGCCCTGCCACCGAACAAAGCCCAGCAGGCCAAAAACCTCTCACTCCAGGGTTAGGCACCCAGACCATCAGTTAGAGAGCGACCAGGAACGCTTCAGTTTGGAGGGCAAAAGGGAAGCCGCCATTACAGAAACCAGCCTAATTTTCCTGAGTAAATAAAAGACACAGCAGCTCCACTGAATCTGTGGCAGCCCAGCAGCGCCTCCACAGGCAGACAAAGGAAAGGCTGCCTCCCCAAACTATATAAATCCAAGAGATGGGGAGAAACCAGCACAAGAAGAATGAAACCATCAATGTCTCTCCCCCATCATGAGTTCACGACTCCTCACCAGCAAGGGAACAAAACAGGATGGAGAACGAATTTGACGAATTGACAGAAGCAGGCTTCAGAAGGTGGGTAATAACAAACTTCTCTGAGTTAAAAGAACATGCTCTATTCTAATGCAAAGAGACTAAAAACCTTCAAAAAAGGTTAGATGAAATGCTAACTAGAATAACCAGCTTAGAGAAGAACATAAATGACTTGATGAAGTTGAAAAACATTGCACAAGAACTTCATGAAGCATACACAAGTTTCGCTAGTCAAATAGATCAAGCAGAAGAAAGGATATCAGAGATTAAAGAGCAAATAAATGAAATAAAATGAGAAGGCAAGAAAAGAGAACAAAGAGTGAAAAGAAATGATCAAAGCCTTCAAGAAATATGGGATTACATGAAAAGACCTAATTTACACCTGATCGGTGTATCAGAAGATGACAGGGAGAATGAATCCAAGCTGGAAAACACTCTTCAGGATATTATCCAGGAGAACTTCTCCAACCTAGCAAGGCAGGCCAACATTCAAATACAGGAAATACAGAGAACACCATAAAGATAATCCTCTAGAAGAGCAACCCCAAGGCACATAATCGTCAGGTTCACCAGAGTTGAAACGAAGGAAAAAATGCTAAGGGCAGCCAGAGAGAAAGGTTGGGTCACCCACAAAGGGAAGCACATCAGACTCACAGTGGATCTCTTGGCAGACCAGAATAGAGTGGGGGACCAATATTCAATATCCTTAAAGAAAAGAACTTTCAACCTAAAATTTCATATCCAGCCAAACTAAGCTTCATAAGTGAAGGAGAAATGAAATCCTTTATGGACAAGCAATTGCTAAGGGATTTTGTCACTACCAGATCTGCCCTGCAAGAGCTTCTGAAGGAAGCACTAAACACAGAAAGGAAAAACCAGTACCAGCCACTGCAAAAAAGAACCAAATGTTAAACACCAATGATGCAATGAAGAAATTACGTCAACTAAAGGGCAAAACAACCAACCAGTAATAAAATGGCAGGATCAAATTCACACATAATAATATTAACATTAAATGTAAATGGACTAAATGCCCCAATCCAATTTGCCACACAGACTGGCAAATTGGATAAAAATCCAAGAACCATAGGTGTGCTATATTCAGGAAACCCATCTCATGTGCAAAGACACACATAGACTCAAAATGAAGGGATGGAGGAAGATTTATCAAGCAAATGGAGAACAAAAAAAAAAAAAAAAAAAAACCAGGGGTGGCAATCCTAGTCTTTGATAAAATGGACTTTAAACCAACAAAAATCAAAACAGACCAAGAAGAGAATTACATAATGGTAAAAGGATCAATAAAACAAGAAGTGCTAATGATCCTAAATATATACACACCCAATACAGGAGCACCTAGATATATAATGCAAGGCCTTAATGACCTACAAAGAGACTTAGACTCCCACATAATAATAGTGGGAGACTTTAACACTCCACTCTCAATATTAGACAGATCAGCAAGACAGAAAATCAACAAAGAAATCCAGGACTTGAATGCAGATCTGGACCAAGCGAACTTAATAGACATTTACAGAACTCTTAACCCCAAATCCACAGAATATACGTTCTTCTCAGCACCACATCGTACTTACTCTAAAATCGACCACATAATTGGAAGTAAGTCACTCCTCAGCAAATGCAGAAAAATGGAAATCATAACAGTCTCTGAGACCATACTACAATCAAATTAGAACTCAGGATTAAGAAACTAACTCAGAACTGCACAACTTCATGGAAAATGAACAACTGGCTCCTAAATGTAGACTGGATAAATAATGAAATGAAGACAGAAATAAAGATGTTCTTTGAATCCAACGAGAACGAAGACACAACATACCAGAATCTCTGGGACACATTCAAAGCAGTGTCTAGAGGGAAATCCATAGCAATAAACGCCCACTTGAGGAGCAAGGAAAAGTCTAAAATTGACACCCTATCATCAAAATTGAAAGAGAGAGGAGCAAGACCAAAAAAACTCAAAAGCAAGCAGAAGACAAGAAATAACTAAGATCAGAGCAGAACTGAAGGAGTTAGAGACACAAAAAACCCTTCAAAAAATCAACAGATCCAGGATCTGGTTTTGAAAAGATCAACAAAACAGATAGACCACTAGCTAGACTAAGAAAAAAGAAAAGAGAGAAGAATCAAATAGATGCAATAAAAAATGATAAAGGGGACATCACCACCAATTCCACAGAAATACAAACTACCATCAGCGATTACTACAAACAACTCTATGCACACAAACCAGTAAATCTGGAAGAAATGGATACATTCCTTGACACTTGCACACTCCCAAGACTAAACCAGGAGGAAGTTCAATCCCAGAAGAGACCAATAACAAGGGCTGATGTTAAGGCAGCAATTAATAGCCTACCAACCAAAAAAATCCCAGGTCCAGAAGGGTTTACAGTTGAATTCTACTGGACTTACAAAGAGGAGCTAGTACCATTCCTTCTGAAACTATTCCAAACAATATAAAAAGAGGGAATCCTCCCCAACTCATTTTATGAGACCAACATCATCCAAATACCAAAACCAGGCAGAGATGCAAATAACAAAGAAAACTTCAGGCCAATATCCATGACGAACATTGACACAAAAATCTTCAATAAAATACCGGCAAACAGAATGCAACAGCATATCAAAAAGATTATTCATCATGATCAAGTAGGCTTCATCCCAGGGGATGCAAGGCTGGTTCAACATATGCAAGTCTATAAATATAATCCATCACATAAACAGAACCAAAGACAAAAACCACATGATTATCTCAATAGATGCAGAAAAGGTCTTTGACAAAATTTTTCAACAGCCCTTTATGCTAAAAACTCTCAATAAACTAGGCATCAATGGTACGTATCAAAGAATAATAAAAGCTATTTATGACAAACCTACAGCCAATCGGGCAGAAACTGGAAATACTCCCTTTGAAATCTGGCACAAGACAAGGATGCCCTCTCTCACCACTCTATTCAATATAGTATTGGAAGTTCTAGCCAGGGCAATCAGGCAAGAGAAAGAAATAAAGGGTATTCAAATAGGAAGAGAAGAAGTCAAATTGTCTCTATTGGCATATGACATGATTATATATTTAGAAGACCCCAACGTTTCAGCCCAAAATCTCCTGAAACTGATAAGCAACTTCAGCAAAGTCTCAGGATACAAAAATCAATATGCAGAAATCGCAAGCATTCCTATACACCAATAACAGACAAACAGAGAGCCAAATCAAAAGTGAACTCTCATTCACAATTGCTACAAAGAGAATGAAATAACTAGGAATATAACTAACAAAGGATGTAAAGGACCTCTTCAAGGAGAACTACAAACCACTGCACAATGAAATAAGAAAGGACACAAACAGATGGAAAAACACCCCATGCTCATGGTTGGGAAGAATCAACAACGTGAAAATGGCCATACTGCCCAAAGTAATTTACAGATTCAATGCTATCCCCATCAAGCTACCAATGACCTTCTTCACAGAACTGGAAAAAAATACTTCAAACTTCGTATGGAACCAAAAGAGAGCCTGCATAGCCAAAACAATCCTAAGCAAAAATAACAAAGCCAGAGGCATCATACTGCCGGATTCAAACTATGCTACAAGGCTACAGTAATCAAAACAGCATGGTACTGGTACCAAAACGGAGACATAGACCAATGGAACAGAACAGAGGCCTCAGAAGCAACACCACACATTTACAATAATCTGATCTTTGACAAACCCGACAAAAACAAGCAATGGGGAAAGGATTCCATGTTTAATAAATGGTGTTGAGAAAACTGGCTAGCTATATGCAGAAAGGAGAAACTGGACCCCTTCCTGACACCTTACACTAAAATTAACTCCAGATGGATTAAAGACTTAACCATAAGACCTAACACCATAAAAACGCTAGAAGAAAACCTAGGCAAAACCATTCAGAACATAGGCATAGGTAAGGACTTCATGGCTAAAACACCAAAAGCAATGGCAACAAAAGCCAAAATAGAAATATTGGATCTAATTAAACTCCAGAGCTTCCGTACAGCAAAAGAAACAATCATTAGAGTGAACTGGCAACCAACATAATGGGAAAAAATTTTTGCAATCTATCCATCTGACAAAGGGCTAATATCCAGAACCTACAAAAAACCTAAACAGATTTACAAGAAAAAAACAAACAAACCCATTCAAAAGTGGGCGAAGGATATGAACAGACACTTTTCAAAAGAAGACATATATGAGGCCAACAAACATATGAAAAAATGCTCATCATCACTGGTCATTAGAGAAATGCAAATCAAAACCACATTGAGATACCATCTCA
>CAUYLG010018358.1:0-10748 GCA_963573385.1 Cacajao melanocephalus
AATTGCTGAGAGATTTTGTCGCCACCAGGCCTGCCTTACAAGAGCTCCTGAAGGAAGCAGTAAACATGGAAAGGAGCAACCAGTACAAGCCACTGCAAAAAACATACCAAATAGTAAAGACCATTGACACAATGAAGAAACCGCATCAACTAATGGGCAAAACAACCAGCTAGCATCAAAATGGCAGGATCAAATTCACACATAACAATATTAACCTTAAATGTAAATGGGCTAAATGCCCCAATCAAAAGACACAGACTGGCAAACTGATAAAAAGTCAAGACCCATCGGTGTGCTGTATTCAGGAGACCCATCTCATGTGCAAAGATACACATAGGCTCAAAATAATGGGATACAGGAAGATTTACCAAGCAAATGGAGAGCAAAAAAAAGCAATCCTAGTCTCCGATAAAACAGACTTTAAACCAACAAAGATCAACAGAGACAAAGAAGGGCATTACATAATGGTAAAGGGATTAATACAACAAGAAGTTGGGGACTTTCAAATCATTAATAACATTAAAAACAAATAAATCTACCTCTCTTTATATTTGGCACACAGAGATTCACATTATGAAAAGAGTTTTAGTGACTTATTTGGTGTTAAACCCCAAGGTTTAATTTTTCATAAATCCCTATAAACAGTCTACATTTTGGACACTGAGTAAGTAGATGTATGAGGCATTTTTTCACTGAATCCACAAGGTTATTAAAATATGTACTTATTCCTCAAACAATAATCCAAGCTGAAGCATTTGAATAAGAATACCTCAGGGTTTTCCTCTTTTATTTGCTCTGTGAAAAGCACCTAAAGGCAAGGATGAGTCAGCACTTGTGTCCAGCTAGCAGGAATAGGCAGCAGCTCTGGTTTATGTTAAGTCATAGGGGAATTTTGCAGTAATTTTGTGCTGTACTGCACAGGCTTTTCAACATCAGTGGAACCTTTTGTGTTTCATCCACAGTATGATAAAATCCATGACTGTTCTAGAAACCTGATCACCCATCTGCCTATCCTTCCTACACAAGGCTGTTAACCACAGTAGCAAGTACCTCGTTCTGGGCTTATACTTAACATTTTGGGGTTTTGTCCTAACAAATTTAGGTAAAAAATATGTGTGATTATCCCAGTTTGACAGAGTAAAAGAAAGCCCAACATCAATCAGCTAACCAATGGCAAGGGGAATCTAACAGAACTCTCAAAAGTCAAAGTCAGTTTTATGTTCACTATGATGTACTACTTCCTAACTCCAAGTAAAATGTGGTTAAAAAAAAAAAATGAAAAAAAGCAGATTTAGAAGGAAAAGGTGATGACTGTGGCGAATGGGCAATATTTGGTTTGAGCATGGAGCAGAGTGGAGCTCAGAGTAAAGTCATCCAGCCAGGCCTACAGATTATGTAAATATTAAAAGTGTTTATACCAGTGTTCATTAATCTCCATTTGCACCTGATGGGAGGTAATTATCCATGGCACTTCTATGATCTTATGACAGCTTTTGTTTAGGATGATCTTTTCAAGGATGTGTGCATAGCAAACAGCCTTGGAAAGTAGGTATAGTGTCTAGTGTACCTCTCTAGGACAGAGACAAGGAGGATTTGTTTCCTGACCAGGATAATACAGATAACTTCTTCCCCAGAAGACAAAGATTCGGCATTGTAAGGTTATTCTTGTAAGGATATTGCCGAGTTTAAAATGAGGAAACGGAGGCCAGCATGAGACAAATTAAATTCCAGTTTATTTAGCTCCCGGGCGAGGTTCTGTGGCCCCAGGGAAGGGAGAGAGAGAGAGAGAGGCCAGAGAAGTCGCACCCGGCCGTTCTGGGCGTGGGGTTTTATAGGGGGTGAAGGCAATAGATTGGTCAGTGGGGAAACAAAGCATGGGCAACTGCATTGGTCATAGAGAGACTGGACCTGGACTTGGCAAGTTGCTATTGGTAGTCTAGCAGGGCTATGGACAGGTGGGCTGGAGAAGGTAACAAAGCATGGGCACCGGTATTGGTCAGAGAGAGACTGGACCCGGACTTGGCGAGCTGCCATTGGTCAGGCTCTCGGTGGGATTTTTGAATTTTGGGCTGACAGTATGATTTAGTGCTGAGTGTGGGGCTAGGGGTGGAATGCAGGAGTGGGGAGCCTGCATGGAGAAGGCAGGCGCCAGTAGGACGTCCGGCCTCCTGATAAGTGTTATCAGGCGCGGAGGGGGTGAGTATTGTCCATCCGGCTCCTGGCGAGGCTATCGGCCTTACAGTCCAGGCTTGTCTCGAACACCTGGCCTCAGGTGATCCACCCACCTCAGCCTCCCAAAGTGCTGGGATTACAGGCATGAGCCACCATGCCAAGCCTTGAATACTTACTTTTAAGAAAATAGATGAATTCAATTATTTATTTATCCTGACTATAAAAGCAACTTATATTTATGGTTTAAAACAAATGCATAGTACAAAAAAGGTATAAAAGCAGAGGAAAATCATCCATAAGCTCACCAACCAGAAGTAATCAGGTAATCATTGTTAACATTTTAGCATATTTTTCCTAAAATATATTCCCATCCATAGTTGAGCTCATGTTACACCTGTGGGAGGCAGCAGTGTGTTGTAGTTAAGAACATGAGCTCTGAAGGCAGAAAGACCTGGTAGGAATTCTGTCTCTGCCACTTACTTGTTATGAAACTCTGCCCCTTACTTGTTACGAAACTTTCATTCATTCATTCATTCATTCAAAAAATAGCTATTGGCCGGGTGCAGCGGCTCACGCCTGTGATCCCAGCACTTTGGGAGGCTGAGGTGGGAGGATCACTTTAGCCCAGGAGTTTGAGACTACCCTGGACAACACAGGGAGACCTTATCTCTATTTTAAAAAATATATATAAATAGGCTGGACACGGTGGCTTATGCCTGTAACCGCAGCACTTTGGGAGGCCGAGGCGGGCGGATCACGAGGTCAGGACTTCAAGACCAACCTGGCCAACATGGTGAAACCCCGTCTGTACTAAAAATACAAAATAAATTAGCCAGGCATGGGGGCACATGCCTGTAATCCCAGCTACTCGGGAGGCTGAGGCAGGAGAATTGCTTGAACCCAGGAGGCGGAGGTTGTGGTGAGCTGAGATCGAGCCGTTGCACTCCAGCCTGGGCAACAGAGTGAGACTCTGTCTCAAAATATATATATATTTATAATTTTTTAAAAAGAGCTATCTATGATATGGCCTTGGGTGCTGATGTACTTTCAGAACAGTAAAAAAGGGAAAAAATATAATATAGCATTGGGAATATGAGTTTGAAAAAGAGAGACAAGCTGGGCATGGTGGCACGTGCCTGCAGTCCCAGCTACTTGAGAGGCTGAGGCTGGAGGATCTCTTGAATCCAGGAGTTCTGGCCTGTAGTGCGCTATGCCGATTGGGTGTCGGCACTAAGTTTGACATCAGTGTGGTGACCTCCTGGGAGCGGGGGACCACCAGGTTGCCTAAGGAGGGGAGAACCGGCCCAGGTCGAAAACGGAGCAGGTCAAAACTCCCATGCTGATCAGTAGTGGGACTGTGCCTGTGAATAGCCACTGCACTCCACCCTGGGCAACATAGCAAGACCCCGTCTCTAAAAAAAAAAGAAAGAAAGAAAAAGGGAGGCAAAGCCTTTCCTTCATGAACTCGCATTTTACTGGAAACTTATCCTTCTTTAAAGCTTTCACTTTCTCATCTATCAAATGCAGATAGCAATACCTAACCCATAAAGCTTCTGTCAGAATGATTATCATCTCCTTAAACAAGATCGTGTATGTAAAATACCTGCACATAGTCATTGCTCGAAAAATGACAGCTGTTGTCATCACATATGTTTAGGTTTTTTTTTTTCACTGAACACTGTGTCATAGTTTCCCCACCTCAGAAAGAAACTCCTTTGATGGGGGTCACCATGGAGTTCCTGCAGCATCCATGGGAATACAGGTGCTTGGCTTCCTGCCAGGAGGCAGCAGCCCATGCTTCAAGAGAAGAGATTAATTTTCCAGCAACTCCAGCTGCACAGCCTACCTGGGCTCAGGAAAATCCATTTTCCTTTTTGCTTTCCAGTCTTAGTGGTGGTAAGGTTTCCTGTAATCAGTCATCTCTGGGGAACCCCACCTTTCCTCTTTCACTTCTTCCGCCCTTCCAAGCCTTATGTAAGCAATTCCGTCCATCACGTTATCTCTGCTTGCCCCTATGGGAGGCCGGAACGGGCAGATCACCTGAGGACAAGAGTTTGAGACCAGCCTGGCCAACATGGTGAAACCCCGTGTCTACTAAAAATACAAAACTTAGACCAGGTGCAGTGGCTCATGCCTATAATCCCAGATAGGAGGCTGAGGCAGGCAGATCATTTGAGGTCAGGAGTTCGAGACCAGCCTGGCCAACATGGCAAAACCCTATCTCTACTAAAAATACAAAAATTAGCCAGGCTTGGTTGCACATGCCTATAATCTTAGCTACTCAGGAGGCTGAGGGAGGAGAATTACTTGAACTTGGGAGGTAGAGGGTACAGTGAGTCAAGATTGTGCCATTGCATTCTAGCCTGGTTAACAGAGTGAGACTCTTAAAAAAAAAAGTGATCTCTGTTTGCTACATCTAGAGCCTGCTCTCTTTTCCTGCTTGGACTCTGACAGACATTATTTCATTTTAAAACTTCCCATTTTAAAAGAAACTAAGAAATAGATAAAGGTCAATTGGATAGTTGTAAAAATAATTCAGACTTGAAAAATGGGACAGATGAAGAAAAATTGCATCAGTGAATAGGCAAAAGGCTGAAGGTCATCCATAAATAAGGGATTTTGGCAACTGAAAGGTAATTATAGGAATTTGACCATTTATTTACCATTTCCACTGAGAAAAGAACAAGAGGAAATCCTGTCACTGCCAGAGAATCTGATTGTTTTTAAAGAAAAGCTTCCTTATCCTAAAGGCAGGGCCAACTTTGTGGACAAGTCTGTGATTCTCAGGCAGGGATGATTTTGTGTCCAAGGGGACATTTGGCAAGGTCTGCCTCGTCTGGAGGCATTTTGGGTTGTTACAATCAGGAGAAGGGTGTTAGTGGCATCTAATGGGTACAGACCAGTGATGGTGCCAAATATCCTGCAATGCACAGGACAGCTCCCACCCCCTAGAACAAAGAATGAGCCAGCCCCAAATGTCAATAGTCATGATGTGGAGAAACCTGGTATAAACAAATTCAGTGGAATTCCTAGGCACTGTGAAGTACTATTACCAGCTCTACAAAAATGCCTCTCCTGCTTGTCTCACTGATTTTTGTAAACAATAACTTTACTGAAATATACAGTAATTCACATACCATGAAGTTCATTGTTTTAAATTGTACAATTCAATGTTTTTAGTATATTCACAAAGTTGTGCATTGATCACCACTATCTGACTCTAGAATATTTTCTTTTCCTTTTTTTTCAGACGGAATCTTGCTCTGTCACCAGGCTGGAGTGCAGTGGCAGGATCTTGGCTCACTGCAACCTCCACCTCCTGGATTCAAGCAATTCTCTTGCCTCAGCCTCCTGAGTAGCTAGGACTACAGGCACATACCACCACGCCCAGCTAATTTTTTTGTATTTTTAGTAGAGACAGGGTTTCACCATGTTGGCCAGGATGGTCTCAATCTCTTGACCTTTGGATCTGCCTGCCTTGGCCTCCCAAAGTGCTAGGATTACAGGTATGAGCCACTGTGCCCAGCCTGACTCCAGAATATTTTCACTACCCCCAAAGCAACACGGTACTCATTAGCAGTCACCCTTGTGCTCCCTACCCCGATCCTACAGTGCCACCTGCTTTCTGAAAGCAGCAGGCACCAAAGATTGCCAAATGTCACAAGAGCAGCCCCTTTTCTAGAAGGGAAAGAAGATTGTTTCCTTACTTTGTTTTGTAACATGGATGAACTTATATGGTTCTACCTAACTGAAAACTCTGGAAAAGCTTTAGGTCCACAAAGAAGGCATAACTAAGTGAGATGGATTCTGTTTGGGGGGTCTGGGCCCAAGATTCTGCATTTGGGAACTTTCGGGTGCTGCTGGTCTGAGAAACACATTTGAGTGGCATGAGGGTAGACCTGAGTCTCTCACAGGCATGCACAGGAGACTTTTATAATATAACCCCCTGTGTATTCTCCTGGACTCATTTATTAAAGAATTTTGGGGGGATATAATTCACAACACATACAAGTCACCCATTTAAAGGGTACAATTCATAGAGGTGGCAGTGAGCTATGATTGTGCCATTGCACTCTAGCCTGGGCAACAAATTGAGACTCCATCTCTTAAAAAAAAAACAAAAAAAATTAAATATGCAATTCAGTGGTTTTAGTGTTGACAGAGTTGTATAACCATCATCACCACAATCAATTTTTCAACATTTTCATTACCCCAATAAGAAATCCCATATCCAAGGCCAGGTGTGGTGGCTCAAGCCTGTAATCCCAGCACTTTGGGAGGCCGAGGTGGGTGGATCACTTGAGGTCAGGAGCTCGAGACCCGCCTGGCCAACGCAGTGAAACCCTGTCTCTACTAAAAATATAAAATTAGCTGAGCATCATGGTGCATGCCTGTAGTCTCAGCTACTCAGGAGGCTGAGGTAGGAGGACCACCTGAGCCTTGGTGGTGGAGGTTGCATCGAGCTGAGACCGTGCCACTGCACTCCAGCCTAGGCAACAGAGCAAGACCCCGTCTCAAAAATAAATAAATAAATAAGAAAGAAAAGAAAAAAGATATGAAATCCCATATCCACTAGCAGTCACTACCCATTTCCCTCCAGCCCCTCCCTCCAGCCATAGGCAACCACCTAGCTATTTTCTGTCTCTATGGATTTACCTATTCTAGATATTTTATATAAATGGAACCATATGATGTGTGGTCTTTTGTGTCTGGCTTCTTTCATTTAGTATAACATTGTCAATGTTCATCCCTGTTTCACATGCATCAGTACTTCATTCCTTTTTATTGCCAACTGATACTCCATTGTATAGATATAACACATTTTCTTTAACCATTCATCACTCGATAGATGTTTGGGTTGTTTCCACTTTTTGACTCTTATGAATAATGTTGGTAGTTTCACCGAATGTTGAATTTTTATAACTAAAGGTTTTGCTTCGGTTCTATTGATTGATTGATAAATTGGTTACTTTCCTGTTAAAATGCCAACTGCCAGGAAACATACACATAACACATTAACATTATATGCTGGTTTTGATGAATTTATCAAGTGTTTTTCTCAGAGGTACTTTTAAAGAGGAGAAGGTGGGAGATGAACTGGGGGTACTAAATCTGAGATCATAGGGAGGCTGGGAGAAGGAGTAGAATGGGAGGCTGGGGCCCCTGAAACCAACACTATTGCCTAGACCTTGCCTTGTGTAAATGCATTCATTAAGATGAAGTTTCCAAAGGAGCCTGAGATTTTGCAACCATTTAATTGGCATGTGTAGTTGGATACTCTTTTGCTTGGAAGCCAATGAATAGACAGTAAGACACGTTGAAATTTCCTTCTCCGCAAAGTCTTTGCTTTGGTTTGAATGTGTCCCCTAAAGTTCACGTGTTGGAAATTTAATCCTCAATTCAGACAGGTGTGCAACACATGTTGCTCATGCCTGTAATCCCAGGACTGTGGGAGGCCACGGTGGGAGGATGGCTTGAGCCCAGGAATTCAAGACCAGCCTGGGCAACATGGTGAAACCCCATCTCTACAAAAAGAATTTTTTAAATACAGAAATTAGTCAGGTGTGGTGGCACACACCTGTAGTCCCAGCTACTTGGGAGAAGTTGCAGTGAGCTAAGATCAAGGCACTGCACTACAGCCTGGGTGACAGAGGGAGACCCTGTCTCAAAAAGAAAAACAAAAATTTCCAATGAGCTAGTGTTGAGAGGTGGGACCTTTAAGAGGTCATTAGATCATGAGGGCACTACTCCTAGGAATGGATTAATGCTGTTATCATAGGAGTGGGTTAGTTATCATGAGAGTGGATTCCTGATAAAAGGACGAGTTCAGCCCCTTTTCCCTCTCTTTCTCATGTGCCCTCTTGCCCTTTTCCCTTCCACCATGGGATGACTCAGCAAGAAGACTCTCACTAGATGCTGCCTCCTCAACCTTGAACTTCCCAGCCTTCAGAACTATAAGAAATAAATCTCTTCTTTATTAATTACCCAGTCTCAGGTATACTGTTGTACCAGCACAAACTGGACTAAGACAGTCTTTAAGTTATATAGTTTATGCTGGTGAAGTTAATTAGTAAAAACATAAACTTGTGTTTTGTTTTAATTTGGTTAATCTATGTGATGCTCTCAGGAGCTGATTGCCTTATTGATTGATGAGTAAAGTAACAGCCTTTTCTTTCCTTTTTTTTCATGATTACTTTTTGATTATCTCCATGTTTATTAGCAGTTTGAAGGAGAAATAATCAGGAAAATGTAGCTTATGATGATTGGCTCCATTTGTGCACCCCCACCATGACAAGTACAGTGTTCTCTATATAATAGGTACTTATTAATTTTTGTTGGACAGATGAACTCAAGCCAACCTGGCCAAAACAGAGTTGGTTGAAGTGAAATAGTTGGATTATTGACAGATGTCAACAGGTTTCAAAATCTGTCTCCTACTAGAACAGTAATATAGTTGTTTTGTTGCTTTTGGAAGCCGGAATGTGCAAATTCATGTGTTTTTTTGTCTTAGGCATTTTATCAGTTATCTGTTGCTGCATAACAAACTACCCCTAAAATGCAGTGGCTTCCCATTATTTAAGTTGATTGTGAATTTGCAATTTTGGTGCATGTTTGGTGCGGGAGCAAGGTTTGGTGCAGACTGGCTATTTCTGTTCCATGTTGCATCAGCTGGAGTGACTCGACTCAGGCTAAAGGCAACACTTACAAAAGTGGCTCACTCACATGCCTGGCAAGTTGGGACTGGCTGTTGCTTCCTCTCCATGGTGACCTCTCCATAGGGTAACTTGGGCTTCCTCACAACACCGTGACTGGGTAAAAATATTGTCCTCCCCAAGAGAACGAAATGCAAGCTATACTGCCTTTTGTAACCTCACCTTGGAAGTCACACGATGTCACTTTCACTGAGTCACAAGCCCACCCAGATTCAAGGGGAGGGAACATAAACCTTCATCTCTCAATGGAAAGAGTGTCAAAGTCACGTTGCAAGAAGGACATCAAGATATTAGAATTTAATTACTACTTATAGAATTTGGTGGAGAAGTTGCTGGATTGTGCTCTGTGATGGGTATTTTTTTTTTTTTTTTTTGAGACAGAGTCTTTCTCTGTTGCCCAGGCTGGAGTGCAGTGGCATGATCCCAGCTGATTGCAACTGCTGCCTCCCAGGTTCAAGCAATTCTCATGCATCAACCTCCCAAGTAGCTGGGACTACAGGTGCATGCCACCACGCCAAGCTAATTTTTATATATTTAGTAGAGATGGGGTTTCACCATGTTGGCCAGGCTGGTCTCAAACTCCTGACCTCAAGGAATCCACCTGCCTTGGCCTCCCAAAGTGCTGGGATTACAGGCATGAGCCAACATGCCCGGCCTGTGATGGGTATTCTTATTTAATATGATTTACTACATATATTTGCATTGACTTGAGAATGTACTAGAAACTTATTCTAAACTAAAAAGGAATAGTTTTATCCCTTGAGGTGGGAGGATCACTTGAGCCCAGTAGTTTGAAATCAGCTTGGTCAACATTGCGAAACCCTATCTCTACAAATGTGTTGTATTTTGTATGTGTGTATACATATATACAATATATATATATACCATATATATGTGTATACATATATACTATATATATATATATATACCATATATATGTGTATATATACATATATACACACACACAAAATAAATTTACCAGGCATGGTGGCTCATACCTGCAGTCCTATCCTAGCTACTGGGGAGGCTGAGGCAGGAGGATCTCTTGAGCCTGGGAGGCAGAGGTTGCAGTGAGTTGAGATGGTGTCACTGTGCTCCAGCCTGGGTGACAGAGCGAGATCCTGTCTGAAAAAAAAAGAAAAAGAAAAAAAGATAAGAACTTTACTTTGATGTCTTTTTGAAAGGCCAAAAGATGTCTTCCTTGCACAGCTATTGTGGGAATCAATGAGACATTGTAAGGGAAGCTTCTGGCACATAGTTGGCATCTGTACATGGTTTCTACTGCTAAGAGGAAAGAGCTTAAAGGTTAAGAATTAGAGAGATCCAAGATGGCGGATTAGCAACAGCTCAGGAATGTAGCTCCCAGTGAAAGTGCAGAGAGCGAGTGGATGCCACACTTTCAGGCGAATTTTTGTTGCCCACAGACCAGGAGATTCCCAGCAGAGGAGCCACAGGGGTCGCCAGCACGACTTTTTTGGCCAGAGCAGCTGCTTTGACAGCACCCCGGTGCGGCGCTTCTCGGTGCGGAGTATACGGGACAGGGTGCCCTGTGAGCCGGGCCCGGCTGGTCCCATCCCCACAAGGAGAACAGAAATTGGAAACGCCGAGGACTGAGAGTTTCACAGCAAGCACAGCCGAACCGGGAAGGTCCAGCTCTGTGGGGAAGGGGCGTCCGCCAAAGGAAAACTAAGAAACAGAAAAAACTTCATCACTGGGCGGAGAGAGATCCAAGATGGCGGATTAGCAACAGCTCAGGATTGTAGCTCCCAGTGAAAGCGCAGAGAGCGAGTGGACACCGCAATTTCAGAAGAATTTGTGTTGCCCACAAAATGGGAGCTACCCAGCGGAGGAGCCACACGGGTC
>CAUYLG010018362.1:0-24335 GCA_963573385.1 Cacajao melanocephalus
ACTCTCCACCCCAAATCCACAAAACATACATTTTTCTCAGTATCACATTATACCTATTTTAAAAGTGACCACATAATTGGAAGTAAATCACTCCTCAGCAATTGCATAGCAGTTCACAGGTTTAAATAAAATATTGGTTGGTTGCTTGTTTGTTATTTTCATCCCTTAATTCCTTCCTGTCTCCATTATTAAGCACAATTATTGGCATAAAAGAGGTTTTTAATACCCATTTTTAGAATGCATTCTAGCCTGGTCAATAGAACAAGAATCCCGTTCTCTCTCCCTCTTTCTCTTCCTCTTTCTTTCTCTCTTTCATTCTTTTCTTTATTTTGCTCTTTCTTCTTTTCTCTCTTTCAAAAAAAAATTAATTAATTAAATTTTTCAGTTACACTCCAGATAAATGAATAATCTGTGATCTTATTTTGTGAAATCCAGTGTTTTAAATCTTTGATATTTGACAGACTTTCTAAAATCAAATTATTAAGTATGTCATTTTCTGGCCTAATTCTTTAGACATTAGGTCTCCTGAAGTCCAAAATCATGTATTTGGACTATTTGGTATAAAAATCATACAGGAAGCACTGTCAAATATGAAATGATGTTTGGCTTTCTTTGGGGTATATTTGTGTAAATGTGTTACTGCTGTATCTTCCAAAATTATGTAGAACTCCCATAATTCTGATGACTTAGTGCATGTTATTAATAGTTATAATTGTTATGTAAAATTGCTGTATGCCACAGAAGTAACCAAAATTCCTAGTCAACTGTGGCTTTAATAATGACTGTTCTAAGACTTTTTGTCATCCACAATTGTTGTCTTGTTCTTCTTCAAAAGGTGGTTTATAATCAGCTATAGGACTTCAATGTGTGCTCTTAAAAGGCAGGTTTCTAATAGCTTTGGAGAATGTGACATTAGAATAGAGAAAAAGACTTTTGGGACTCTCATGGAAAGCTGAAATCTTCATAAATGTCAAGCAGAACAGGAGTTAACTGAATGGACTGAACTAATAGATAAGTAATCCTTTTTTTA
Source organism: Cacajao melanocephalus (assembly GCA_963573385.1). Classification (NCBI taxonomy): domain Eukaryota; kingdom Metazoa; phylum Chordata; class Mammalia; order Primates; family Pitheciidae; genus Cacajao; species Cacajao melanocephalus. The sequence goes on from CAUYLG010018362.1 coordinate 1,031, forward strand.
AAAAAAAAAACTTTTTTTGCTTAAAACATTGTTGATCCTTTCTGTTTTCCAGAGCCAAGAAAACATCTTTTGAGCTATGTACAGTTTTTAACAATTGAGTAAAATATATTCCTATGAACAAAACTTGGAGCATATTTATTTTTCTCTACCTGATCCCTCCAGAATTTGGAAACTATTTATGAGTATTCTTGGTATATGGCAGTATAGTTGTTTGCAGAAGTGCAATAAAAATCTGTTTTCTTTTGTAACGGGACACAATTGGAGAAACTGGTTATTTTACCAAGGCTTTGATTGGAATGGTATGCTTTCTTTAAGGAATGAGAGTTGACTCATAGAGTCAATAAGAGCCCCTTGAGAAATCTGTCCTCATATCTTGTCTGTACAGTTGCTGTACAAGGTTTCTGACCTGTGATAAGTAAAGAATGTCACTTTCTAACAAGCCCAGGAGCCCCAAGTTATCTTGGAACCTCAAGAGGAGAGGAATTTACCCAACTCATAGATATTTGAGTATACAAACCCATGGTTTGCCTCAGCTTTTATGAAGTCTTATCTGAGATTTCTTATAGAACAGAGTTCCATCAAAGCCCATTTTAAAAGCCTATGTGAAAAAATAATTATTCTTGCTGCACCTTATGCACATAATCAGACCAAGTACAATAAGACTAAAGTTTATTTTTTAAACAAATCAGTTCTATTAGGATTTGTTTTTAATAGAAAATGAGGACGTGAGAGAGAAAAAAACATGCTTCAAAAGAAAAACTATAGTATACCTGTTGTTAGCTGTTCTTGAATTTTTTTGCAATTTGGACTAAATCCTAAATTCTTTGTGGACTCTAAGTACCCAGACCAATGACTTCTAATCTTTACTTTTAAAACTGAAAGTTGCACTTCTTACCCTAGTTGGTACTAAAACTACAGATAACAATATTAACACCTTTGCCATGTAGGCCTTGGAACCCCAGCCCGGCCTGCATGAGTTGTTGAGACAGTTGCAAAGTGCTTTCACTCCTCTCATCTTGGGGTCAACATCTACCCTCACTCAGCCCCCGATCAGCAGGAAGAAGTTAGAGCAGTTGTCACCCTTTTTCCATCTTCTTTAGCCAACACCTTAAGATTAAGGCGTTATAAAACCCAAAGGGAGGGATTGAAACTACCACTGCAAAATTATAACTGAGATAGTAAAAAAGATTTGACCTAACCAACTCCAACTTGCTTCTAACCTCCATGCTGTCTTTGTTTATTCCTGGGCCTAGGTTGAACTAACCGAGACAAACTTAGTTTATAGTTTAAAACAAAGATGGTAACAGTTCTTTCCTAAAACAAACCTCCCTCTTGACTGGGGACTACACTGCCTTTGTGGGACTAAGAAATTAGCCACAAGATTAGAAATTATGATTTAGGAATCATGTAGCTGGAAGCTACAAGATTCTGATCCTCTGGAAACTTCTCCTAAGATTGGTGCTTGAGATATTTTGTGGACCCTGCACTTGACAGATCAGCTGGCACCAACCACATTGAAAAACTGGCTCATCTGACCTTGTGCCCCCCACCCAGTAACTGACTCAGCACAAGGTAACAGCTTCAACTCCCTATGATTTCATCTTTGACCTGACCAATCTGCACTCCTGGCTCACTGGCTTCCCCCAACCGACCAAGTTGTCCTTAAAAACTCGAATCCCTGAATGCTCAGGGAGACTGATTTGAGTAATAATAAAACTCCACTCTTCTGAAAAAAACCACAAAGTTACAAAATTTTAAAAAATAAAAATTGTATGAAAAGCTGCGAAATTGCTATATTAAAGCTTATGGGTTAGAGTCAAAACTAATCACTGCTACTTTTCTGGATCTGATGAAGAACATTTTTCAATGAACAGCAAAGCTTCAAGAGTCTAGTTTTTTATGCCACAAAATAAGGTGAAATAATGCCTATTAGCTATGAGCAGGGCAAGATTTAACATCTCTCTCCAAGTACCTATATATATAAACAAGATATGGAAATTACTAAAAATATGGATGAGGCAGGTTATATGTTAACAGGAAGATAAAGAGGGAGTGAGGGAAGAAGGAAGGAGAATGATGCCTGCCAGATGTGAAGAGCTGACTTTCTTAAGGATGACACTTTAATTACTATGGCTACTACTTAACATGCACTGGCTTAGGGCATCACTTTATAAATACTTTCTCACTTGGTAATTCACTGAGATCACAAATACGGCAGGTAAATATTTTATTCATGATAGGTTGTGAGCTTTCAAGTTACTTGTTAGGGCTTATAAATTGGTATAAAGATTGCTTTGTCATTGATCCTATCCAAAAGGTTTCCATAAAACCAACTCCAAAAAGACTAAATCATAAGGAGGTTCTAAAACATGATCCTCTAGGAAAGTCTGCAGTCAAAATGTTAAATGTTGCAATATTTGGATCATATGACACTTTAAGTCATTCAAGTAAAAAGAAAAGTAGGATTCGAGCATAAATCCCCTTACATATTTATTCCATAGAACTCCATAAATGGTGCATTTTACAATTTGAGTACATTGAGTGATTGAAATACTGTGTTTTTTCCATTAAAATGATGAGTGTTTTCCAGTGCCTGACTTTATTTTAGAAGTAGAAATTAAGACAAGTCCCCATTAAGGGTTTATGAATGCATAATGTTATGCAGGTAAAGAGTTCCTTCCCCAAATGCCACTGTGGGAATTTTATATACTATCAATTACAATTGGTACATACCTGTATATGTATACATTCAAAATTAAGTGCAAGAAGTTAAAATATAAAGAAGATTAAAAATAATGAAGTCTTCAAATATATATCTGGTTTAAGTGTAAATGGTACAACCTTTCTATAATGCAACAGACAGCTGTTTTAAGCTTTTTCAAAAAGTGTGTACATTTTGATTTTTTTAAATGCAATTAGAGGACTCTAACATGAGAAAAATATTCAATAGGCAGAAAAGGATTTTAGCACAGATAGTCATTACAGATTTATTTATATAATCAGACATGGACTCAACCTATGTGAAACAGTGAAGGAATTATTTGGTGGGTACATTATACCCTAAAATAGATTATACAGCTATTAATGTTATCTGTAGTGACTTTTTAATGACTAGAAAACACACTTCTGATAGAAAGCAAGTTTTTAAAAGTTTCTAAGACTACAGAAAATGGTTTCAATCAGCAGATTTTATACACACACTCCCCTTTGGGAAAAAAGAAGAGAAGAAAAATGTGTTATTTATTTTTCCACAGTAAGAGGGAGCGGTAAGTTTTTCTTTAAGTTTTTATACTATCTAGATTGTATCACATCACCTATAAAAGTTATTCTTACATGGACTACTGAATTTTCAACAGCAGAGGCCAGAAAATATAAGTACTGAAAGTAATTATCAACTTAGATTTGTATAACCAGCAAAACTAACTTTTAGGAGTGAAGGTAACATTCCTACTGAAACTATTCCAAAAATTGAGGAGGAGGGACTCCTCTCCAACTAATTCTATGAGGCCAGAACCATCCTGATAACAAAACCTGACACACAACAAAAAAGAGAATACTTCAGGCCAATATCCTTAAGGAACATTGACGCAAAAATCCTCAACAAAATATTGGCAAACTGAATCCAAAGCATATCAAAAAGCTTATCCACCATGATCAAGTTGGCTTTATCTTTGGTATGCAAGGTTGGTTCAACACATGCAAATTAATAAAGGTGATTCATCACATAAACGGAACTATAAAAAAACACATGATTACCTCAATAGATACAGAAAAGGCTTGTGATAAAATTCAACACTCCTTCACATTATAAACTTAATAAAGTAGGCACTGAAGGAACATATCTCAAAATAATAAGAGCCATCTATGACAAACCCACAGCCAACATCATCCTAAATGGGCAAAAGCTGGAAGCATTCCCTTGAAAACTGGCACAAGACAAGGATGTCCTCGCTTACCACTTTTATTCAACATATATTGGAAGTCCTGGCCCAAACAATCAGGCAAGCAAAAGAAATAAAGGACATCCAAATAAAAAGAAGTCAAACTATCCCTATTTGCAGACGACATTATTCTATACTGAGAAAACCCCATAGTCTCAGCCTAAAAGCTCCTTCACCTGATAAACAACTTTAGAAAATTCTCAGGATACAAAATCAATGTACAAAAATCACTAGCATTCCTGTACAACAACAGTCAAGCTGAGTGCTCAATCAGGAACACAGTCACATTCACAATAGCCACAAGAATAAAATACCTGGGAATACAGCTAACCAAGGAGCTGAAAGATCTCTCTACCAGGAGAACTATAAAACGCTGCTCAAACAAGTCAGAGATGACACAAACAAATGGAAAAATATTCCATGTTCATGGTAGAATTTATAGGAAGAATCAGTATTGTTAAAATGGCCATTCTGCCCAAATCAATTTATAGATTCAATGCTCTTCCCATCAAGCTACCAATAACATTTTTTCATAAAACTAGAAAAAACTATTTTAAAATTCATATGAAACCAAGAAAAAGAGCCCAAATAGCCAAGGCAATCCTAAGCAAAAAGAACAAAGTTGGAGGCATCACACTACCTGACTTCAAACTATACTACAGGGGCTGTCTGTTCCATTTTTCCATGTATCTGTTTTTGTACCAGTACTATGCTGTTTGCAAAATGGTACAAAAACAGATACATGGAAAAATGGAACAGACAGCCCCAAAATAAGGCTGCACACCTACATCCATCTGATTTTTTATGAAGCTAACAAAAACAATGGGGAAAGAACACCATTTAATAAATAGGATAATTGGCTAAGCATATGCAGAAGATTGAAACTGTACTCCTTCCCTATACCGTATACAAAAATCAAGTCAAGACAGATTAAAGTCTCAAATGTAAAACCCCAAACTACAAAAACCCTGGAAGACAACCTCAGCAATTCTGGACATAGAAACAAGCAAAGATTTCATGAAAAAGACACAAAACGCAAATTGACAAATGGGATCTAATAAAACTTAAGAGCTTCTGCACAACAAAAGAAACCATCAACAGAGTAAATAGATAACCTACAGAATGGCAGAAAATATTTGCAAACTATGCATCTGACAAAGGTCTAATATCCAGCATCTGTAAGAACCTTAAACAAATTTGTTAGGAAAAAAAAACCATTAAAAAGTGGGCAAAGGACATGAACAGATGCCTTTCAGAAGACAACATATATGTGGCCAACAATCATATGAGAAAAAGCTCAACATCACTGATTAGAGAAATGCAAATCAAAACAATGATATACCATCTCACGCCAGTCGGAATGACTATCACTAAAAAGTCAAAAAATATCAGATGCTGGTGAGGTTGTGGAGAAAAAGAAACACTTATACATTGTTAGTAGGAGTATAAATTAATTCAAACATTGTGGAAAGCAGTGTAATGATTCCTCAAAGAGCTAAAAACAAAATTACCATTCAACTCAGCAATCCCATTACTGAGTATATACCCAAAGAATATAAGTTGTTTCATCACAAAGACATAAGCACTCATATGATTGTTGCGGCACTATTCACAACAGCAAAGACATGGAATCAACCCAAATGCCCATCAATGACAGATTGGATAAAGAAAATGTAGTACATCTATACCACAGAATACTAAGCCACCATAAAAAAGAATAAGAGTGTGTACTTTGCATGAACATGGGTGAAGCTGGAGGACATTTTCCTTAACAAACTAATGCAGGAACAGAAAACCAAATACCCCATGTTCTCACTTATAAGTGGGAGCTAAATGATGAGCACACATGGACACGTAAGGGGAACAATAGACACTGGGTCCTTTTGGAGGGTGCAGGGTAGAAGGTGGAAGGAGGGAGAGAGTCAGAAAAAATAACTAATGGGTACTAGGCTTAAGTATCTGGATGATGAAATAATCTGGACAAACAATGCCCTTGACACAAGTTTACCCATATAACAAAGTTGCACATTTACCTCTGAACATAAAAATAAGACAAAAAAGAGTGAATGTAACTAAGATACTTTAAAATATACAAAAACCGAGTGTACTATAAACAAACTCTCACTAAAAGGAACAGCTGAAGATGTGCTTCACAAAGTAGGAAATTGGCCACAAAAATAAGTATGAGACACAAAAAGCGGAGGGAGACATGAACATATAGATAGATCAAAACAAGCACTGCATATATCAAACAACAAAAAATGTCTAATTAGGATTAAACATAAGGTAGAACTTAGTGCTGCACAATATTAACATATTCTTTGAAAAGAGAGAGGAGGAGATCAGTATTAAACTCTTTGAAAGTCCCTGTATTGTAATGGAAGATGGATGCAATTCCAATAAAAATCCCTAAAGGCTTTTGTGTACCTCTATTGGTTTTAACATTTTTATGAAAGATCAGGGAGCCAAAATTGCCAAGATGCCTCTGAATTAAAACAAGGTGAGGAACCTTGTTCTACCAAATTTTAAATTTATTATTATAAATGTATAATAATTAAGAGCAGTATGGCACTGATGAAGGGATTTTTGAACAGACCAGTTGAACAGAAAAGAGACCATACCCATGCATACATAGAAGCCTCATGTGCCAGAGCAGTGGAAAAAGAATAGGATCTTGAATCAGTCATGCTAGGATGTCTGGTTATCCAAAAGGGAAAGAAAATAAATTGCATTCCCAGCTCTCACCACACACACACACACACACACACACACACACACACACACACAATCAGTTCTCAAGTAGATTTATGGTTTAAATATGCATTCAAGAAAAAGGAAAAGAAGAAGAAAGCTTTTAGCACAAAATACAGGAGAATATAAAGGTAGGGAAGTATTCTTCAAATCTCCATAAAAGATCAGTATATATAATTATAATAAGATTAATATCCTGCATTTAGATCAACCTCATAGCTCTCTCCCATTTATAAGTGAGAACATACAATATTTGTATTTTTTAATTGAGTTATAAAGTTGTCTTTTTTGAATGCATTTTTAAATGCATTCAGAGAGATATAATGGATTTAGAGACTCAGCAGGGGATGAAGGTTGGGAGGGGGCTCAGGGATAAAAGACTACATACTGGGAACAGTGTACACTGCTCAGGTGACAACTAAGAAATCATCACTAAAGAAGATATCCATGTAAGCAAAAACCACCTGTACCCCAAAAACTATTGGAATAAGAAACAACTTAAAAGAGGTATAAAACAGACAAACTGCGAGAAGGTATTTGAAACAGACAATACTGCCTTGGGTTTCCTCACAGTCTGGTGGGGTGCTTTATCAACACTGTCCTAATCTTTCTGTAATTTATTTTTCTTTACAGTTTTGAAGATATTATATGCATAAATAATACAGTTTAGTTTTGTATATATTTTCATTTCTGTGTAAAGGGAGTGATATGGAATTTTGATAAAAAATATTCTGGATACAAATCCTTTGTCAGTATCGTCTGTTTCAAATACCTTGCCTCCCAAAATGCTGAGATTACAGGCATGAGCCACTGCACCCAGCCTAAAATTGGTGATTTTAAGCTACTGTGTTTTGGGATGTTTGTCATGCAGTGATAGACAACCGCAACAGACACTACCCTGTTGGGAAAAGCACTGCATATCCTCTTTCCGGGGCTCACACTCTATTTAAATGTTTTTGTTGATGGTACATATGTACCCATTATGGTAGAATTTGAATAATCAATCTGGAGTAAAGTGTTCGTAGGGTGTTACAGCAGATAATGCAATAGGAACAATTCAGGCAGCATGGAACACCAGTAAAGGTAACTTAACTGGATGCAAGATTACAGAGTTGCATTCTTCATCTTTCAACACTTAGATGCTATTCCACTGTCATTTTTTTTCTTTTATTGGATGCTAAAACTGGAAGTCTGAGGAGAGCTTAATTTTGACTTTTATTCTTTGGCTATAGAGTGCTTTCCTTCTGCATGCCTGTAGGATTTTCTCTTTATCCTTTGCAGTCAGTTGTTTTGTCAGGCTCAGGTCTCTACATAGATACCTCTTTCACATTTGAGTTCTTGGACTCTATAAACCCAGGGCATTTTTACAATTAAGTCATTTTACTATAAAATTATTTTTAAAGAAATCTTTTAAGTAGTTTTAAGTTCATGACAAAATTGAGAAGGAACAGAGATTTTCCATATACTCCTGCAGGGCATTTTTCAAATATTTTTTGTTTTTAATATCTATCATCTTTTCCATCATTTTTATGATTTTATCTTCTAAAATCATATTTGACTTTCCCAAGTTTTTCTTCCATATTGTTATTCAATTTTTCATATGAACAATTCTGTACTTGGCCCTCCTCAAATTTAATTTGTTCACTCTATGTTTAGGCTTCTTTCAATTCTTTCTTCCACCAGGCCTCAACTAATTTGATCAAAATGTCCCTTTATATCTCAGATTATTCACTATTGCTTCCCACCTATTTTATAAATATTATGCCTTCCCTGCATTCTATTGAGGATAAACTTTTTCCTCCTGCAATTTTCTTCTATTGCTATATATACCATATGCAACAATATTAGAAATCTGAGCTTTGAAACATTTTTAAAATGATTTTCTTATTCTACAATAATTATTCCTTAATTTTCTTTTCTTCCTCAAGAAAAAATCTGCTCATATCCAGCAGATGAATTGTGAGGACTGCCCCCTCTTTCTGCTTATCTAGCTGTTGATTAAATTCCATTTTCATTCTAACAGATGAATAGCTCTTGACTTGTCCATCCCCCTACTGAGTCCAGTGTTTACATAGTTTTTCTGTACTGTGTCTATGGCTAAACCAGTCTTACCTACTCTCTGAATCTCTAACTCAGTAAAGGGAAATAAGTTATTTTTAGCCTTCACTCCCACCATGGCTCCTTCCATCATCTCCCTCATTTATAATACTCAGTGGAACCACATGTTCCAAGACACAATGTGTCATCTACTTCTTATATGTTTCTTTTCTGAGAGTTGGTCAATATTTGTAGGCAGAGGAATACCACTAGGCTTTACAGAGACACATGTAACAAAGAGGAATACAGCTTCATAGGCAGTTTATTCTTGTCATTTGGAGCATTCGCTCTGAAGCCAAACTGTCTGGATTCAAATCCTGGCTCCATTCCTTACCTTGCTCAAACCACGCAACTAATACTGTTCATCTCTGTGCCCCTATTTCCTCAACTGGAAGACAGGAATAACAATAGTACCTACCCTATGCAATTGCTGCAATAACTAAACAATGCCTGGAATATTACCAATATTCACTATTAGTTATATTTATCATTCTGTGGTTGTTATAAATCAGAGGCCATCCAACACAAAAATACCTTGTCTAGTTTTCTTCTTAAGAGTTTTCATTTTAACCAAAGGGACAGTTGATTAGGAGTGAAGAAAGCTATTTTTTAACTCCTCAAATTAAGTCCTCTAAGTCCAGCAGCATAGCAAATAACCCGCCACTTATGTTTTTCAATTGGTTCTTTCAGTATTTAGTTGTTGGACTTCTGGATCCTGACAATAGGTTGAGATTGGTTTTAGTTTACAGTGTTGCCATTGCATCCTTTTAAGTATTTTAGGAGAAGTCAGAAAAGGTATGGCAAAGGCAAATCCATCTAACTACTATTCTAGATCAGAGGCCAGTGATCATTCACCCTATGTTCAAATACTCTGTATTACAGATGTGCAACTAAGGTTTACATAATGGAGAACAACTCACAAGTCCAATTCTCTTTTGTTTACACCAATGGCAAATAGCGAATTCTAAAACTCCTAATTGGAAATATTAAATACAGATCAAAAAAAAAATCACAGTGCTGTTAAAGACCTTGAGGGCTCATCTGCTCTGCATATATGCCTTAAAATGTGTCTACATGCATTTATCCTGGAAAAAGTATTTTAGAGACCCATGAGAACACTTAGATATTATTAATAACCTTAAGTGCCAAGAAGCTCTTATTTGAATTCTGAACCCCTTTCTGTGGTTACTTAGGTACAGTTTCTCAGAGAGAAAAATAGTTGGCCACCAGCTTACATATAATCTCTACGTTCCTTAAACCTTATTAGACCATCCTTTACCCTTTTAAAAAGTATACAGTTAACAGATGCACTGCTTAGCTGACAAAGTTTGAATAATTAGCTTTTTATATAAACACATACAGCCTATTCTTCTTTTGAAATGTCATACTTATTTTAAACAAAAGACTAAAAATTTAGTCTTGCCAAAGTATTTCAGATTACACTGTAAAGATTTCTCCAACACTGTGCTTCTAGCCTAACCTTTTGATTCCCTTTACTAAAGGTACTTAGATTATATAAAAGTAACAGAATTGGGAGAAATGCCATTCCAAATTTTGATGTGTGAAACGTTTAAAAGTGGTGAGTTCCTAAGTGGATGCTTTCTAACAATCATTTTAGTTCAGGAGAGCAACGTAACAGAGAAGTTAGGCATATGCTCTTTGTAGACTGAGACTTGGTTTCAGCCTCAGCTCTGCCACTGTAACTTATCCAAAGCTTCATAGCTGGTATCTTCCCTAGGCCATCAGTTTCTCATCTCTAAAGTGTGAGAAATAGTAGTTCCTACCAGATAATGTTGGCGTTATGATTAAATAAGGAAGTACAAATTTAGTCCACTTCATTGTGAGCATCAGTACATATTAGTGGTGGCAGTGATGGTAGTTGGTGGTGATAATAACAATGACAGTGACAGAGAATGTCAACGAGACCAAAAGAACAAGAATAGATCTTCTTAGCCTTCCTTAAACCAACCATATAAAACAATCTAACTCAGAGCCAAACCACAGGAAAGGCTGGACCACATGCCCTGACACTGTTTCAAGGCCAATGCCAGGCACGCCATGGACTGTTAGTTGTCTGACGGGTAATAGAAGTCTCTCTTCCTACCTCTGATGGACGGTAATGGCTGGTTTGGATGGGATCCATTTTACATCCTCTGACTTAAACAGCTTTGCAAAAGTCATTTTTCATTGTTTTGAGAGGATAAGTAACACTACAGAAGTACTCATGTCCAACAAAGTGAGGATCATGCAACAAAAGGAAAACACCCAAAGGAAAACAAATGTGTAGAGGAGATAAATTCATTTCAGGATGGATGTTTACCAAAAAGAAATTAACATCCACAGTTCTCTCAGTTGGAGACCAATGGCAAGTTACATGCCCCCTGTTTAGCAGCTGAAAGCCAGCCAGATCCTGTGGCTTGGCTCTCTCACAAGCTTTAAATACACAAACTCGCAGAACAGCACCCAAGTAAGCAAATAATAAGCACGCTGCTCTTGGCTAAGAATTGAGAGAGAGAGAGAACTTTTTCAATAACTACGAGCTTGGAGAGCTTATGCAGATAAATGGGTTCAGTTTCTGCTGAGGAAGAAAACATTCATTAAGTCTTCAAAATCTCTGAAGGATACTTTGAAACACAGTTGTCAGTGTCTGTCTCTCTCTCACCTTAGAACTATCTAGGATACGCTATAGGAAACTTAGAACAGACAGAGATTTTATTTTTTCAGTAACTGCTTTTCTATTTTTTTCTGCTTATCCAAATAGGTTTTCTACCATGAAGAAAAATGCAAAACAATTCCATCTGTATTTTTAACTCTAATTTTTAAAGAAGTAATGGTATAAGGCACAATGTCTGACAGACTGGATTACCTCATCCCAATTCAGTTCTAGTATTCATACAGAAAATCTATGCATCTATCTGCCTACTTACTTTAAGCTTTTCAGGCGATTCTGATGTTCTCCCTGGTTTAGGAAACACTTCTCTAGATCAGTACCATTAAGATCATTTTATTTATATTCCTTAGTGGACTGACATTATCAACATCGTTACTAATTAACATTAATACATGCCCATGTACAACACCAAGCATTTCACATGTATTGACTTACTTGGTATTCATTACAAGTTTTGAGGTAGGTATTATTTTACAATTGAGGAAACCAAGGGTTGGTGAAATCACTTAATTGCAAAGGTCACAAAGCTACTAAGTAAAGCAGCTTATGAACCACAAAGTTTCCCTCTTTAACAATGTGTTGTATTGCCTGGTTATATGAAAGCTGAAAGGATTAGAAATAAAGTAGAAATGGAATGTAGGGAACTAGGTTTACAATAAGGTTGAGGATAAACAGAAATTAAACTTTACAAGCTCTATTAGCGAGATCTCTGTCACTCTAATTTTCACTACCTCCAATTCTGAAGCTGCAAGGCTTCCTCAACTACTGACTGACTGTGATGAATGTTGCAGGTTTACTCATCCATCTGACCTTCGTTACATCATATTGCCACTAGGGTTTTTCATGATATGCACATACATTCTGAACCACAAAGTTGAATAACAAACAGCAGTGCCATAAAATTATATAGTCATGGTTTTGCAATGATTTCAAGTATGCTGTTTCATCCCTAAATAAGTCATCTAACTCATGATGGGCACTCAATAAAGCCTTATTAAATATACAACTATGATCTCACACTTGGAGAAACTGAATTATTGTCAGAAAGGCACACATACCACCCCCAGATCAACAGCAGAGCCAGACTTGAGGTTTGCCCGATTACCAGACACTTGGCTTGACCGCCGTGTGTCATTTTTCATCCCATGACCATGTAATATGGTTCGAATCCTTACCTAACTGACATGCTAAACTATCAAGTAGGATTTTATAATCCAATTTGCTTCTCATCATTTAGGCAGCTGTTTTAACCAAACTGTGCTAATTTGTTTCAGGGAATACATAAAATCCAGTGTTTTTCTACCCGGGCTGGAAAAATAATATACTTTGCTAGTGAATTTAGAAGTTTAGATTACTGCCATAAAAACCTATGATGTGAAATTAAGCTAATTACAAGTCATAAAATTTAGGTTTTAAACTGCTTAATAAATTCTTATTAATCTTGCACTAAAAATTGATAGCAACAACAGACAAGAGTTATTTTGTGTAAACTAGCTCTCCTCAAATTAGTGCTATTTCTTTTCTAGTAAAAAGAAGTATTAATATAAAGTGTGTCTTTATTCTCCCCACATCCTCAAAATCATATTAATAGCTTTGCAGTACTTCTGACTCCAAGATAGTCAAAGTCCAGTAAAGCTCTTGGTAATCTGAGATCTGCAATACACATTTGACACAAGCCCCCTTTATTTTCCTTTTAAATGGCATCGAAACACATGAATGTTATCACTAGATATGACTTTATGTTTGAACATTTCATGCTCACAAAATTAACTGAATAATTTGTATCAAGGCACAGGAAGAATTACTGTACTAAAAAAATAGAAAAATAAAATCAAGTAAAATGAAGTTCGTGGAAGTCCAGTTACACAAAACTAGGAACAACCAACATGAAACAACCAACAGATGTAAGTTTCAGAGTATTTAATGGCACTTACTACTAAGTAGTCTGTACTGTAAGAGCAAGGAAAATCCTAGGAAAAACTGTCAAAAGTGCATTTATCTAATTTTGGTCATCACAGCAACTTCCATATAGCCAGATATTAAATCTGAAGTCCAACTCTAACATTCCTAAGTATTAAAAAGAGGGTATTCGCATATTCTCACTCATAAGTGGGTGTTCAACAATGAGAACACATGGACACAGGGCGGGGAACATCACACACAGGGGCCTGTTGGGGGTTAGGGGGCTAGGAGAGGGATAGCAGTGGGTGGGGGAACTGGGGAGGGATAGCATTAGGAGAAATACCTAATGTAGATGACAGGGTGATGGGTGCAGCAAACCATGGCACATGTGTACCTATGTAATAAAATTGCACATTCTACACATGTACCCCAGAACTTAAGTATAATTTTAAAAAAGAGGGCATTTTATACACAAATATAAACTGTTCCTTGTGTATGTACAAGGTATATTTAATGGAGAGGGGATTGAGAATGGCAAAAGAAGACCCCATATTATACATTACCATATGCATCTACCACGACTTTGGTTTACTCAATTAACAAGAAATTAACAAGTTACCTGAAAACTTACAGTGAAGTGACTACCATAACAGAATAAATGCAACATACATTTTAAAAAAGACTATATCACTAAAATACAGTTGATGCTTAAATTTTTGGCAACATGATAAATATAGGTGCATAATTGATTGTTTCAAGGTAATATCCAGATGAAGTTAAAGATTATAATTTTGTATAATAAATACCTACTTTTCTAGAGTTGGTCTTAGAAAAACAATCACTCAAGAGACCACTAAAGAGGTAAAGGAAGGCAAACAGAGAAAAGAGTAGGGCCAGGAAAAAAGAGGAAGGAGCCAACAAGTTGTGACGGTGGTAGAATCCAGTGGAATTGGTGATCAAATATATATGGGAAATAAGGATAATAGAGGAGTTTACGGTGACTTCTAGGTTTTGGCTAAAGTGAGTAGGGAGGTGATGCCACCTTCTAAAACAGGGCTTAGTAGGCTAAAGAGCCCACTTCAGCAGAGAATTAGATGTCATTTTAGCTATTTCAAATTTGAAATGCACATGGAATAACCAGATGGAAATGTGAAGGTCAGGCACTGGAGGAACGACGGCACGGAGAAAGAGCTGGTAGAGAAAAGGAGGAAAAGATCATAAAGAAAAGGTCACAACAGGTAAATAAGATCCTCTTCAAAAAGAAGGGCTAAGGCCTAGGAATGCCTGGGGTAGCTTTAGAAGAAAAAAGTTTGCCTCTTTCATGAGAAAATACAAGTTGGTACAATGTTTAAAGATATACAGATGGGAAGAAAGGTGAGGGCGCTGACATCCAACTGTCTGCCATAAAGAGAAAACAACATCATCTACTGAGAAAGAACAGTCAAGGTTAGGAATAACTACTGTGCCAAATGAGAAAGAGATCTAAGAGAGACAGCAAGGTAACCAAAGGTTAGGCTGGCCTGAGGGATCAGCTGAGATTTTAAGGACGCTCATCCACACAGTCTGTGATTTCTGTAACCTTATGCTAAATCTGCCTTGGAAAACTTTGAAGTACTAAACAGGATGGGCTAAGAAAGCAGCAAGAAGAGAGAGAAATTAGTACACTTTTCATGTCTACTTTATGTGGGTGGCTGAAGGGACAGATCCTGGAGAGCCCTCTCTATCCCTATAGGACACCAAAGCGCCAGCCCAACTTCCTCAGCCTGTGTATGTTGTTAGTCCATCATAGAAAAGTTAATAGCCATGATGCAACTTTCTCATCAACACTGCCTAATGGAGTCTTTCCTTATACGTACATATACTTCTCCAATCTGATGCTGATTTAAATTAACCATGTCACTATCAGCATAAGAAATCAGATGGCATCATTTTTCTAGCATTACGACCTAGTCCATGCACATGTTAAGCCTGCTATAAAAGTAAGTAAAAGAACATACAAAATAGTCAACTTTTGAAAAGTAACTGGCCAAAGAAGATTGCATATGAAATATACACATATTTAAATTATCCACTCTTTCATTTACTTTTATGCTTATAAAAATGTTGGTCTTAAATTTATCACCCATTTATATATATATAAATTCCCCCCTGCCTTCTCTTACGTAAAAAATGTTTAAGCACCACCACATTAACAACTCTAAGAAATGATGAAACCCATGAGCAGATTTCTGGTGGAGTATATATGCCAAGTTTTACCTCAGAAATATTTTAAAATTCATTTTCTTAAAGCAATTTTTCAAAAACAAGTTGACATGTCCTTAATTCTATTTGCCTTAGCTGGCAACACTCAAGACTTAGAAAGCTTAGAACTCAAGAACAGAAGCTAAAACTATCATTGTGCAACATAACGGGCTATAAATTCAGCATTTTTAGTATGACTTTGGACTTGTTTCAACCCATCTAAAAATTAAAGACCTTGTACTTGGACCCAATAAACTAGTTTTAAGTTATCCAACTGTGAACAGTTCAAAGTTCTTTGTCATTGTGGAAGTCTTGGACACTCATCTTGAAAAATAAAATAACCACATTTTTAATGTATTTTTTCAACCTCTTAAGGAATGCATGTTCTTTGCCTATGGTGGGCAAGAGTTACAAAGACAATTTATAAAAGAGGAAGTGCAACTCGTAAAGAAATGAATGAAGAATCCTCTTCATTAATAAATAAATATAACTGAAAACAGATTAATTATTGTTTTATAAAATTATGTTTTACAATACAAAATTTAGTTTTGGAAAGATGCTGTAAGGCTAGTACTTATGCTAATAGCATAATAACAAATACAAGCTTTTCGGAAAGCCATTTGACAATATAAATATATTGGCAAAAAATTAATATTTTATACAGTAACTCTACTACTCAATCTATTATAAGAAAATAATCCAAAATAAAGAATGTACTAAAATCTTTCAAAATTTTAGGTATGATTTTAAAAACCAGACTCATTACTATTTCTTCTCAGTTCTATAAAGGAATTATACATACAGTTAATGTATATTTTACATAATACACTAATATATGCATAGGAAATATCTGGAAAGATATGCAAAAATTACATACTACTGTAAATCTTCAAGCTAATGATTTTTAAACCTCTTTCAGAAGATATATATTAATAACCCAAAAGTTAGGTATTATGAGGTAAGAATAAAAATGAATATAATCTGAATATTTACCTTAGAATTTTGCAACCTCATGGCTTCCTACTGGGTTCTGTAAAAAATTCTTATCCTCCTGGGAGGATTGTCAGGATCTGGGGAAACCATGGTCAGGCCTCTGACAGAAATCAGAGACAACTGCCCAAGCCAGTGGGGACAGTAAATCAAGAAGACAGGAAGAATAAGAAGACACAAAGGCTCTGGACGGATGCACACGAGCCACAAAATTGTGCTCTACTGGATGGTAAAATGGTGCCCTTCATACTTCATGAATAAAGGACCTAGGTTCACTTGTCTAACAGAAGAGCTAGGAATCTGGAATAATACTACTTTCTGGAAACTGAAGAGTTCTAGCAAGTCACCCAGGGTCAGCTGAAAGAGTTGCCAAATACACGCTAATTAAATAGCTGGAAGCAGTCAGCAAATGTTAGCCACGCGCAGACACTATTATTTTTTTATTGATAACAAAATATTTTACCTATCTATGGGTACACCTGAGTATTTGTTACATGCATAGACTGTGTAATGATCAAGTCAGGGTGTTTGGGGTACCCATCAACTTGAGTATTTATCATTTCTATGTGTTGCTAACACTTCAAGCCTCTCTTCTAGCTTCTTTGAAATATATAGGTTGCCAACTATAGCCACCCTACTCTGCTATCAAATATTGGAGCTTATTTCTTCTACCTACAAATATTTTTATATCCACCAACCAAACTCTATATCCCCCTTCCCACCCACATGTCCTTTCCATCATCTGATATCCATTATTCTATTCTCTATCTCCATGAGATCAATTTTTTAGCTCCTACATATGAGAACATGTTATATTTATCTTTCAGTGCCTGGCTTATTTTACTTAACATTTACAGTAACATGGTAAAAACTGGAGGTCATCACATGGACCTCCAGTTTTCACCATGTTACTGCAAAATGATATGATTTCATTTTTTTATAGCTAAATAGTATTCCATTGTGTTTATATACCACATTTTCCTTATTCTTTCATTCATTCATCCGTCCATGGAACTTGGTTTGATTCCATATCTTTGCTATTGTGAATAGTGCTTCAATAAACACATGAGTGCAGGTATCTCTTTCATATTCTGATTTTTCTTTGGATAAATACCCAGCAGTGGGATTGCTGGGTCATACAGTTTTATTTTTTTAAGAAATCTCCATACTGTTTTCCATAGTTGTTGTATTAATTTACATTTCCGTCGATAGTATATAAGCGTTCCTATTTCTCCACATCCTCACCAGCATCTGTTATTGTCTTTTTAATAACAGCCATTCTAACTGGGGTAAGATGATATCTCATTTTGGATTTTTTTTATTTTTAATTTTTTTTTTTTATGTTCAGAGGTACAAGTACAGATTTGTTTTGATTTGCATTTTTCTGAGGATTAGTAAACTATTTTTTCATATACCTGTTGGGCATTTGTCTTCTTTTGAGAAATGTCTTCATGTTCTTCGCCCATTTTCTAAGGGAATTATTTGAGATCTTTGCATATTCTGGATATTAGTCTCTTATTGTGCAAATAGTTTGCAAATATTTTCTCCTATTCAACAGGTCGTCTCTTCACTTTATTTCCTTTGCTGTGCAGAAGCTTTTTAGTTTAACGTAGTCCCATTTGTCTATTTTTTGTTACAGTTCTTACATAGTTGTAAATATAAAACTATATATATTTGTTTGTTACAGTTTTTTATAGTTGTACTTTTGAGGTCTTAGTCATGAAATATTTACCTAGACCAATGTCTTAAACTGTTTTCCCTGTTTTTTCCTAGTAGTTTTATGGTTTCAGGCCTTAGTTTAAGTCTTTAATCCATCTCAAGTTGTTTTTGTACATGGGGAGAGATCGGGCCCAGTTTCATTATTCTGCATATGGATTCCTAATATCCCCAGCACCATTTGTTGAAGAGGCTCTCCTTTCCCTGGTGTATGTTGTTAGCATTTACACTGAAAATTAGTTATATGTAAATTTGTGGATTTATTTCTAGACTATTTTGTGCCATTGGTCTATGTATCTGTTTTTACAGCAATACATGCTATTTGGGTTACCATGGACTTGTTACATATCTTGAAGTCAGGTAGTGCTAAACCTCACGAGCCTGCAACATCAGTTCCATAATCTGCCTCCACAGTATCAGGGATGTTTCCAAGGCCACATAGTTAATAACTGGTAGCCCTGGGGAGAAAATCTCAAGACATTTTTTTCTTCTCTGTTCTTCTTTACTGCCCTTGCTCTTTTTATGTCTTTGCTATTACACCTTCCATCATTTGAGGGAAAAAAAAATAGCAACAGAAGGTGGCCAGAAGTGGAGCCCCAAGATGTGGTGGTGTCAAGAATGGAACACATTGGCATCAACTAGAGATGCCAGGTCATCAAGAAACTAAAGGTAATTCACAAGAGAAGCACCATAATTCTTACCCCAAATGTCTAAATTTGCAATTCTGCATTATGGCTTTTCTATTAAGTTCCTCTCACCATGACTTTTAGTAACTGGATGTTTCACCAAATGAATTTGATCTATATACAGGTAGTACTCTCCATCAATATTTTCAGCAGACTAGTTATGAAAATATACAATTTGCTCATATACACACACATTGAAGAAATGTGGTATATATAGATATTTCTTGTTAGTCTACTTACAATCCTAAACCTGTCCACAATAATATCCTTGAAACAAAATTGCAGCACAGTAGTGCTGTATCAAACAACACTCTGACAAAAACTTAGTAACATTAGTTTAAATTTCAAGTTAGGATAAAACAATCAATAAAATTCAAATAAGCTAAAAATTTTAGTTTTGCTACACTTCTTGGCATGCTTATCAAATATTTTGCCTCTCTTTACAGTGAAGTCTTTGTTAGAGTTTTAAAATATTAAGAAATTAAAATTCACCCAGAAATACTCATATAATTTCAGCCTTGTGATAGTT
The DNA here is from genome assembly GCA_963573385.1 of Cacajao melanocephalus. NCBI lineage: Eukaryota > Metazoa > Chordata > Mammalia > Primates > Pitheciidae > Cacajao > Cacajao melanocephalus. The sequence continues at coordinate 20,555 of CAUYLG010018362.1, forward strand.
CCTAACTATCCACCTTTTCCTAGGCAAATGCTCCAGCCTCCCTCCTTCAAATACATTATCTTAAATCTTTCATTTATGAATTCCTACAAGAATTACCTAACATATTGAAATAAAAGCTTTTCTTGTCAAAATATACATTCTCTCTGCTCACAACACAAAAGGTCATTTATTAAAGCTGTAATATCCCACCCACTTAGTGAAAATAAATAAATACAATAAAACAGACTGTAATTCCCCAGCCCATCAACCAACTCGATTAAAAATTGGGTGGCTCACCTGATGGTGGCTATAGAAACATGTAAGGTATTTGGAAGCTAAACATAAAGCACAGATTCAGTAAAAAGGAGTCCCTCCCAAGAGGCATATAACCTCTGAGGAGACAGGTGACAGATGTGCCTATGGACCAAAATAAAATAAAGATCTCGCCAGCTAAGCTGGGAAGAAATTTAAACACAACAAAAGCTCATGTTAGCACATGTTGGTGCCAAATGCATTCTGCAACCATAAAGAGTAAAGCATTTTGATGAACTGAGGCAGTTAAGTCCTGAAATTAAAATGAAAACCTTCTAAACATCTTGCTTGGACTGCCTACTACAACGGCTACCCACGTTTTACATAGCACAGGCTAACTATGGCAACAAAAATGAGACTTTTCTGTTACTGTATTTTTAACGAATAGTAGGAATCAAAATAAAGCCTTGAATCAGCACAAAATACATTTTGAACATCCCTCCAAGAGAAAAGCCAGGTGTCAGGAAAGCCTCGAGTATCTACAAAAAAATGAGGAAAGGGATTGTGAAGAAAGGAAACATGTTTATGAGCAAAAATAAGATAATTCTTGCTTGTTATTAACTCCAGCCAAGTCCAAACAAACATCTTTTTTCCTTCCAGTTATTACTGAGTCATATGGCCACCGGCAGGAACTGTTATCACTTCATTTTCTGTAGAATGTTTCAGAAACTTGAAACCTCCCACACTTTCCCCATGTGAATACTCTGGATTTTTAAACAACCATGAAGTGTTTTCTTCCAGAATTGAATATATTTGATGGCCTGGTGGTATAGCTGATTTATCACAAGCTGAGAGAATGGGGGGGAGAAATATAGAAAAGTTGCTAGACCAAAGGGCTCAATGATGAAAACATTATTATGGGCCAGTTATACCAAACTTCAATTTAAATAAACTAAATTATCTTGTTTTGTTTTACATTAAAGCTGTCTCTACTGTGCTTTTGCCTCTGTTCTGCTGTTCAATAACGCAAAATGAAGAATATTTGCAAGAACACAACTTGAATTGCTGAGAGTAAAGTAGTAACAGTTCAGAAGTTTGTTGTAATATTTGTATTACTGACCCCCATAAAGCACCTTCTTAACTTGTATAGAACCACAGGCAGAAGACTCCAAATTAAATGCCAAGCATTTTGCCTATATTCTATCAACATAACAAGAAAACAAACAAAACATCTAGAATCTCAAAGTCTAGTGTGTGCTACTAGCTTGGTAATCTAGGTAATTTAAAAAAACAATCCTTGATTTTTCTGGGGTCTAGCAAGTAAAGTGCCTTTTTTAGATAAGTGTGGTTTATTTTAAACAGTATCTCTCCTAAAAATTTTTAGTTGCTTAATATTAACATCATCTTTGAACCAGAGGTAACATTAAGGAAAAATCTAACAGCAACAGATCCAAACTGACACCCTGTAAGTCAACAGAGCAGAATACAGCTTCTTCAAAAGTTATAGACCGCAGCCACCCTAGAACCTTTCGATTTTGCTACTATAATATCATCTTTAATTTCACCAACCAACCATTTGAAGAAAGTTCTGCGTTTTGGCACTGAACCGGCTAAAGAAAGAGCTTCGTCTCAAGTGGATTTCCTCTCATACTAGTCTCCTTCTTCCTGTGCTGAGGGCTAGTTCTTAAATTTTCTCAGAGGTGGTCATTTCTGCTTAGCAGATAAAGTGTTGGGTTTTGCCTTAAAGGAACTCAAAATGTAAAACACCAGGTTTCATAACTCCAGCCAAGTTAAGTATGTGTGTTTTATCACAGACACTAGCCAGAAATGCAAATTATTTCTACAAAGTTCTAATCCTGTTATCAACCCCTTGAGACATACCCCCTTACCCTTCATCCCTCCCCTGGCTATGGTTCTACATTTTTATTGCATGTTTTAAAAAAGAAAAACACTAGTAAAGCTATCCTAGATTCTGGTTTAGGAGTCCCAAGAGATGACACTGAGGTGTGGACTGGAGCGGTTTTCTAATTAAAAAGTCAGATGGTCTGTTTCTCTAAGGAAAGCTTCAACTCCCAGTGAATGCTTCGCTCATAACTTCTTGGCCCAAGGCCATTAGCATCTGCCTCAACAAACCCCTTCCTGAAGTAGAGTCTAGCAAGCAATGGAGATTCAAGTCCTCAAAACCAAAGAACTTGGAAAGCTCAAGAACCCCTCTGAAGCACAATTTTGAAAGAAAATTCATTTTATGGAAACAGCTATTTACAAAATTTTAACCAATAGATGAATAGGGGAAAAATTGAATACATGGATCTGTTTTAGCCATTGATGAAAACATCAATCACAGCTTCCTTCTGATACAGTTTTTTTCTTTTGTTTTAGCAAGGCTTATTATAGCTCCCCTTTATGAACTCCTCAAACAATTGGCATCAGCAGTTTCCTATGGTGTCTGGAGTTCCCTGCTGTCAGCATTTGGTTCTTTTTTAATCTCTACTGTAGCAGCTTATATACCTTTTCAAATCTGGAATCATTTCATTATCACACCTCATGGTTTTAAAATATTTGTTATAATGAAAAACCATACATATTATCCTCAAAAAATATATAGTTCACTGGTTATTTTTTCAAGCCTGTGGCTTGATGGGGACCTTATACCAATCATATCCAGACTCTGAAATAACTATTTGAGATTCATCTGGGGCTGTGACACAAATCAGTCAGAATCCAGAAGCGAGGCCCAGAACAGAGCTGTCAGAAGTCACTTAGCTAAGTTCTTCCTCTAGAAATGATCTACTATGGTGGTCTTACTCTAAATCAAACTGCAAGAAGGTCTAGGAACTTGGGTATTAGAATAGAGTTTATTAATCTAGTGCTTTGTCTAGATTAAAATGATAACAGACTAATAAATGGGTGCCAAAAATAGATCATTGTAATATGTAGATTCTGAAGTTATTTATGTAAACAGAATTTCTATATTCTATACATAATAAATGTAGACCATTTTTAGTTTTGTGTTTTGGGCTTCTTCTGTCAAATCCATTAAGATAGCCCAGCTACTTACTTAAACATAAATAATAACTATCATGAATTACTTAAGATATAAAATAAAATTTATATCACCATAAGAGATCACTCTGACCATGAATAAATCTAACCAGTGAGGAGTCAGCATTTTGCTGATCCTATTCTGTTCACACGCAGGAAGCTGGTTGGTTTCACAGTGAGCAGACTTGGTAATGGTGTAATTCTGAAGTGCTTCTTGACTGAACACCCTATAAACAATGTAGTAAAACTATGAAGTGAATTCTTTACAGTGATTCATAAATCAGATGACACCCACTGAAAACTGACAAATGAAAAAAAGACATGAAAAGGGAAAGACGTTAGAATTAAGTCATTAAAAATAAAACTCATGGGAGAGAGATCCAAGATGGCCGATTAACAACAGCTCAGGATTGTAGCTCCCAGTGAAAGCGCAGAGAGCGAGTGGACGCCGCACTTTCAGACGAATTTTTGTTGCCCACAGACTAGGAGATTCCAGGCGGAGGAGCCA